>CAKJTW010000249.1:0-180059 GCA_917880005.1 Nanger dama | reverse complement strand
TACAATTCAAGGCTGACAACATATAAATCCTCTTCTGTACGTAATCATAATGCTTTGAAAATCAACCACAGAAGGGTAGTAAAAAGGTGGGGCGTGTTACTGAAAACAGTGAACTTCTCTGTAGTTCTCTATTTGGCCTCTAGAGGGAACTGCTGCCTAAATTGGAAATTGCTTTTCTGTAAAAGATCAGAAGAACCTCACAAAACCCTATGGTTTAAAGATATATTCTGACCATTTTTTACACAGTGAGATGTAAAGCATCTCAGACACCAGAGGTAGGGATTTTGTTAAGACAGCGTCTCTTCCTAACAACCTCTCTACAACCTCCATCAGAAGAAATATAAATCCTTTGTCATTCTTATTCAGAGAAATCTAGGTTCAAGTCAACCAGTCTTCAGATTTATTTGCGGGGAACCTGTTAGAAAGGAGCTCACTGCCTCTTCACTGCTCCACTATGACCTTGGTTTTCACCTTGATGCTTAAGATGTTCCTGTTTCTGAGTGAGTACTACTCCATTTTACTCCTTTGTCCACACGTGGAATATTGCTCCGTGTTGAAGAGAGACTTTTTGTTTCAGCTGAGTTCACTGATTGAGCACTGATGTTTCAGCAGGAGCTGGAGCCCAGTCAGTGACCCAGCCTGATGACCGCATCACTGTCTCGGAAGGAGCCCGTCTGGAGCTGAAGTGCAGCTACTCATCTTCTGGTTCACCATACCTCTCCTGGTACGTGCAGTACCCCAACGAAGGACTCCAGCTTCTCCTGAAGTACATGTCTGGAGACAATCTTGTTTCAGGCATCAAAGGTTTTGAGGCTGAATTTAGGAGGAGTGAGAAGTCCTTCCACCTGAGGAAAACACCAGCTCATTGGAAAGACTCGGCCAAGTACTTCTGTGCGCTGAGTGACACAGTGCCTGGGACTGCAGGAGGAGCTGAACACAAACCTCCTGGGACACCGTGGCTCAGCCTTTGTTATATTTAGGAAGTTGGCATGCTCTGTGAAGGCAAAAGTACAGGCAATACAGAATCCTGGAAGTGTTTGGTCCCCATGGCCATCTTAGATTTTTCTTTTCTTCATTTTTTCTTGTCTTTTCTATTCTTTTTCTTTATCATTTTGTAAAGGAAAGACTCCTGTTTTCTGAAACTTGACATTTTTGTCCTCTAGAATCAGAATTCTAGAGAAAATGAGGCCGTAGAATTTTCAACAAGGTGGAGAAAGTTACTTACTCCCATGTCATTTGAAATAGTGATGGGCTGAGATATAATAGCTTGAGGTTGGCCATGTGACTTGATATAACACAAGTCAGAGAATTTGCTTTACAATATTAATCTCATCTCTCAAGCAAACCAAAAACCCCAGGACACTGGCTTATTTCTAACTGCATTATCTCCAGACTATTTTGCTAGTATCCTAAGAGGCTTCTTTCCTTAAAGGACTTCAACTCTTTGACAAAAGCATTTGGGACTGGTGCAGCTAATTACAGCTGGCACTTAAGGATGTATACAGGTGACCTTTCCAAAGACAATATAGTGTGAAACAGAAAAAGGCCTCCTTTATTCATCAGTCCCCAATAATAGGCTTCCCAGGTGGTGCAGTGGTAAAGAATCTGCCTGCCAATGCAGGAGACACAAGGGCATCCTCCTTAATGAGGAGGAAGATGAGGAGTGCAGTGAAGAGGTGGTTAAATCATCTTTATGGGGCAGTTCTTCTGGGTCTGTGTTTATCTTTGGCCAGATCTCTCTCTCCTTTTCCCACAGGAGACCTGTTTTAGGGCACTCCTGAGCGATGCTTGTGCATCTCTTCACCAGGATGGATTCCAGCACAGAGCTGTGTGTGGGCTGCTTGGCATCATCTGTTATGAGGTGGTGCCACCTCCTTTTGAGCTCCAAGGAGTCTTTCTGTGCCTGTGCAGTTTTCCTTGACCTCTTGACCTCAGAAGTGGTCACTTTTTTACTCTAGCAGAGCTCAGCTCCTGCTGTTAATTTTCTTAGGTACTGAGGCTGAGCTCCCTTTGACAGGCTAATTAGCATGACAGGTTAATGAATCTGAGAGCCGAGGTGTTGGGGCCAGGACTTTATTCAGGAAGCTGGCTGACCAAGAAGATGGCAGACTAATGTCTCAAAATAGTCATCTTGTCTGGGTCTGGATGCCAGGTTCTTTTACAGAACAGGGAAGGGGAAGGTGAGGAAACAAATTAAAAGGCAAAATTAATCTTGTAAACATCTCCTAGAATGGCAAGCTTCAGGCAGGGGATGTATCAATTTCTTCTTTCCTACCATCCACTGGTGGACAGGTCATGAACAAAAAGCACTTGAGCAGTCAGGCAGAGGGGCTGATTCTCTGAGGCAGCCTACTATGCATGATTATAATAACAAAAGCAACGAAAAGCAAGTCAAAGGAACAGTTCCAACAGGTAGAACTGGTTCTTCCCTCAGTGCTTGGAGTGGTGGGGAAAACAAAGCTTGAATTTTACTCTGCTTGACAGACACCAGCTGTCTATCCCAGGGGCCCGTCTACCTCCTGCCTCTGAAACTCATCCTGAGGTTTCCAGTGCTCTGTGACTCAGTCGGGTCTTACTCTTTGCCATCCTGTGGACTGTAGACCCCCAGGCTCCCCTGGCCATGGGATTTTTCCAAGCAAGAACACTGGAGCCGGTTGCCATTTCCTTCTCCAGGGGATCTTCCTGACATAGGGATCGAACTCCCATCTCTTTCATCCCCTGCATTGGCAAGTATATTCTTTACCGCTCCATCCCCTGAAAAACTCTTTCAAATGAGGATTAGTAATAATAGAGGAGAATAATTTTGTGTGAAGAAAAGCTAAATCATTATTGGCATATAAGAAGCATGCTTTTTGATGAATATTCCTTTCAATAATAGCTCTGCCTTATTCCTTGATTCAAGCACTAGACGTTTATGACCACAATGCAAAATACCTATATTTGTATTGGTTGTTATTATCTTTATCTATGTCTTTATCTTTATCCGTAGCTCTCAGGAAAGTCCCCTGGATCAAACAGGGAGTCATAGACAAAAGGTTAGGTGGAAAATTTTGAAGTATAGATACCAGCTTTTTCTGACTCTTTTCCACTTTTATTGCCTAAGATTTATCTATTAATATATACCTGGAGAAAATATGAATGTCCATTTCACAAGTTCAAAATTATGTATAAAACATTGAATGTCACCTTTTTCACCTCACCTCACCTCCCCCCCTCTTTAACCTGTTTTTAGTTCAGTTTAGACCAGAGGGTGGGGTTTCCTGTCACAGAGTGTCAACTGAGCAGGGTTTGTTGGCTGAGCTGATTGGTTGCAGGAGCTGAACCATCCAGACAAGGCATGACACTCACCACCCAGGGTTTGCTATGTATCTTGTGAATATTTTCCAGCAACAAGGCAAAGAGTCATGAAAAGGCTAGTGGACACTGTGCTGGGGCTTTTGTTTGCCCAGGTTTGCTGTGAGTTGGGGCTGCCCCACAGGGGAATCTGAAGGAATGAGCAGCTTCTCTTTTGTTGAAGGCTGGAAAGGAGCTGACAAGTCCTGCAGACTTTCTATCCTTATGGGGTTGGGGGTGTACTTTCTGGGTTTTGCAGGAGCTCTGTGACCCTCACCTGTGACTGTTTCTCTCCTCTCATCAGGTGTGAGAGGGATGGATGTGGTGCAGAGTCCCCCAGCCCTGAGTCTCCAGGAGGGGAGCCAGCTCTACTCTGCGGTGTAATTTCTCCACCTTGGCAGACAATGTGCAGTGGTATCTTCAGAACCCCGGGGGCCGCCTCATCCACCTGTTTTACGTTCCTTCAGGGACAAAGCGAGATGGAAGATTAAACGCCACCACAGTCCCTACAGAACGCCGCAGCTCACTGCACATTTCCTCTTCGCAGCCCACAGACTCGGGCACTTACTTCTGTGCTGCGCAGCACAGTGCTCCCCCAGGCACCTGCAGCCGCTACACAAACCCTCCTCGGGCTCAGCCCCTCCTCCAGCCACAGTCACACCGTGAGGCCGCCACGGGGCGTTTGCAGTGCTTCATGTTACTCACCTGCATCAGTACAGTTTTAACCACAGATACTGTCTGGCCCTACAGATTATGGACTTTGGTCTTTATCTTCCCTTCTCAATCTGTGTCTCCTTCTGCACTAGAAACTTCTAACTGGGAACCAGCAGAGTAGTTGATAAGAGGATATAATTAAAATAAATATTTAACCACATCTTCCCAGGTGGCTCAGTGGTAAAGAATCTGCTTACCAATGCCGGAGATGCAGGAGACATGGGTTTGATCCCTGGGTGGGGAAGATGCTCTGGAGGAGGAAATGGTAACCCATTCCAGTATTCTTGGGAAATACTGGGAAATCTCATGGACAGAAGAGCCTGGCAGGCTAACAGTCCATGAGGTCTCAAAGAGTTGGACATGACTGAGTGACAGAGCATGCTTACTAAACTCAAAAATGTTAAAAAGTGAAAGGAATTAAATGAAATCGCTCCAATAAAGATATTATCCAGCTTAGTTGCCTTCTCCAGAATGTTCAAGTCTGCCTCACCATGAAGTGTTCCAACAGACAACTGCAAATATTTACATGCCATCCTACTACTGTGGAAAGCAAACAAAAAACGTTTGCTCAATGTTTAATATGAACTTGATAAGTTAAAAAAAGTGAATTCTCTTATAATTCTGGGTTGAAGAAGTATGAAATCAATTTTTCTGGTTACAGTCATGATCTTGGCTGGTTGGTTCCTTCTAGAGGCTTTAAGGAAGAATCCATTTCCTTGCATTTTTCTAGCTTCTGGAGGTCACTTGGATTCTTTGGGTCATAGCCCTTCCTTAAATCACTGCAACCTCTTACTTCTACCACCTCAGCTCTTTTCTCTTCTGGAGTCAAATACTCTTCTGCTTCTAAGGTGTAGGAAATTAGTAAATAAACAGAAACTCATTTAAATAGAGTTGGGAGACAGGGGGAGTTCTCATACACTGTGAAGATAACAGGATTAAAGGGCAGAAGAAAGATGCCTCTTCTTTCCAGGCAAACACTGGTCCAGTGAAAAACCATGGACTCTGTTCACTTTGTGTGTGTGTGTGCGTGTGTGTGTGTGTGGCATGCTGTGTGTGTCCATGTGTGTGTGGCAGGGGCTCCTCCTGTTGCGAGCACTGTCTCTAGAGGGCGTGGGCTCAGTAGTTGCAGCACATGGGCTCTCTAGCTATGGCACATGGGCTTAGTTGCCTGGTGGCCTGTGGGATCTTAGGTCCCTACGAGGGATTGAACCACATCCCCTGCACTGGAAAGCAGATTCTTAAGCGCTGGACAAGCAGGGACATCCCAATGTAAACAAATGTAAACATCTGTTTACAGTAGCCCTCCCAACTTACTTTTCTTCTCTATAAGATTGTTCTCTTGTCCTGTGGGGACTTGCATGAGGCTTGCCATGGTTGCAGACCCCAAATTGCAATCCTTTGCTGATCCCAACTAAACTCATCTTTCTAGAGAAATATCTGATAGTCTTTTTTTTTTTTTCATGTCAGCAAAGGATGCATGGTTATGTATAGGACCTACCCAGATAATCCAGAATAATTCATATCAAGATCCTTCAACTAATCCCACACCCAGACTCTACTTTGCCATGTTTTAATCTAATTAAAACTTTAAAAATTGAAACATAGTTGACTTACAATACTATATTAGTTTCAGATGTGCAGCATCGTCATTTGATATTTTTGATAAATTATATAACATACAAAATTATTATAAAATTTTATCATATTTCCTTTGGTGTACATTACAAACTTACATTTATTTATTTTATAACTGAGAGTGTGTGCCTCTTAATTCCTTTCCTAGTTCACTCCTACACTCACTCCTCTCCCATCCAGTGACCACTAGTTGTTTCATTATGTCTGTGAGTCTGTTTCTGTTTTGTTATATTTGCTTGTTTTGTTTTTCAGATTCCACATATATGTATTAAAACATACAGTTTATTTGTCTCACTCTGACTTATTTCAATAAGTATAATACCTTCTGGGTCTATCCATGTTGTCCCAAATGGCAAGATTTTACTTTTTTATGGTAATATTTCACTATTTATATCTATATTGATCTATTTATCTATCATCTAGATCTTCTTTATCCATTCATCTATGATACAAATGAGCACAGAGATGTCTTCAGTATCCTGACTATCATAAATAATGTTTCTGTGAGCACTGGGGAGACTATATATTTTGAACTGGCTCTTTTTTCTCTTTGGATAAACACCCAGGAGTGGAAGTTCTGGATCATGTAGTGGTTCTATTTTTATTTTTTTTAATTGTCAGTCAGTTTGCTGTTATCTTTCCCACCACAACCACCAAAACCAGATAGGATCCCAGTCTCTATCTCTCCCCACCAAAAGGTGCTGCCTCCTTTCTGAGCAACTGAGGCAGGATAAGACTCCAGGTCTCAGGCATCATTCCACTTTTAATCTGGGGAGGGCAGAGTGGGGAGAATCTCCACACTGCTTTCCACAGAGGCTGCACCAGTTTATATTACTACCAACAGTGCACAAAGATTCCCTGTTCTCCACATCCTCACCAACCCTTGTTATTTCTTGTCTTTTTGATGACAGCCCTAATAAGATGATTTGCTCATTTGTTTTTCTGATTTGTGTTTTACTGATGACTAAAGATACTGAGAATCTTTTCATGTGCCTGTTGGCCATCTGTATACCTTTTTGGTAAAACAAGTCCTCTGCCTAATTTAAAATAAGATTATGTTTTTGAATAAATGTATAAGTTCTTTATATATTTTGGATATTAAATCCTTGTCGACATGTTGTTTGCAAATATCCTTTCCATTTTCAGATTTTCTTTTCTCTGTGTTAATGGTTTTCTTCTCTGTGCAAGAGTTCAGTTTGATTATAAAAATATTATAACGATGAATGTCACAGAGCATAATGTCTATATTTTCTTTTAGGAGTTTTATGATTTCAGCTGTTACATTTTAGTCTTTAAAACATTTTGAGTTATTTTTATTCATGCTGTGAGAAAAATTTCTAGTTTCATTCTTTTACATGTAGCTGTTCAGTTTGCTCAAAACCTACTTATTGAAGAATCTGTCTTTGCCCCCACTGTATATTCTTGCCTCTTTTGTCATCGATTGATTGATCATAGGGGCATGGGTTTATTTTGGTTCTATTTTGTCCCATTTATCTATGTCTGTTTTTGTGCCAGTACCATACAATTTTTGATTACTATGACTGTGTAGCATATTTTCACATCAGAGAGTGTAGTAGTTTCAACTTTGCTCTTTTTTCTCAAAATTGCTTCTGCTGTTGAGGTCTTCTATGGATCCATACAAATTTTAGGATTATTTTTTCTAGTTCTATGAAAAAATGCCATGCCATGAGTAATTTGATGAAGATTGCATTGAATCTGTAGACTGCTTTGGGTGTATGGACATTTTAGCAATATTAACTCTTCCAGTCCATGAACATGAGATATCTTTTTATTTATTTGTATTGTCTTAAATCATTTTTACCAATTCTTACAGTTCTCAAAGTACAGGTCTTTCAGTTCCTTTGTTGAAATTATTGCTAATTATTTTATTCTCTTAGATTCAATTGTAAATTGGATGTTTTCTTAAATACTTTTTCTTATAATTCATTATTAGTATATAGAAATGCAAAATATTTCTATATATTAATTTCATACTCTGCAACTTTACTGAGCTTTACTTTCATTTATTTTTCCTAATAGCTTTTTGATGGTACCTTACAATTTTCTATACACAGCATCATGTCATTTGCAAATAGTGGCAGTTTCTTTCTTCAAATTTGGATGCCTTTTCTTTCTTTTTCATATCTGATTTCTGTGGCTAGGACTTCCAGTACTATGTTAAATAGAAGTGGTGACATTTGCAGACTTGTCTGTTTAAGGTCTTAGAGAAAAAGCTTTCAGTTTTTAAAACAATTGATTCTGATGTTAGCTCTTGGTTTGTTATAAATAACCTTCATTATTTTGAAGTACATTTCCCCCATATCAAGTTTATTGAGAGCTTTTATCATGAGTGGATATTGAATTTTGTCAAATGTTTTGTCTGCATCTACTGAAGTAATTATGTGGTTTTTATCTTTCATTCTGTTGTTACAGTATATCACATTGATTGATCTGAGGATACTGAATCATCCTTGCATACCTGGAATAAATCCTAGATGATCATGATGTATGATTACAAAGGGTCTTTTTAGAATAGTTCTAGTTCACTTGCTTATTGTTTCATTCTGTTGGGGTCTTAAATATTTCTGTACAGTTGTTGTCTCAATAATAGATTCAATAAATAATGCAAAAACAAAAGCAAGCTAAACTCATGTCAACAGTGTGCAGACAAAAATAAAAAGACAGCAGTATTAAGTGTGTATTAAGCAGTATTAGTTTAGAATCTATTTAAAGACATGATCTCTTCAGTATAAAGGGCTCTTCTTGATTTGATGTTGCCATTACAGGAAGAAAGACAGCTCGTTACACTGACTCAGTCTGAGGGTCAATATTTCAACAAGGCAAAATCTCCTCCTCTCTCAAGAAATCACTGGTTCAAGATAAAGACTTGGTTACTTATTTCAGTGCTCTGATTGATGTTCATAGGTGATGAACATGAATTTTTAAGAAGCTATATACATTTTTTCTGGGTAACTTCTTTCTATGGCCACAAAGGGGCAATGCTCCTTCAGAGATTACTGTAACGTTTGTCCCACAAACACATATTCTTCAAGTAGCCATAAAGGACTCCTTAAAAATCTACTAAATTATTATCTCCTATTATGGTTCCGTTTACATCTATCAGTCATGTATGAATGTATGTATGTTTCTATCTATTCATCCATCTACCTAGGTAGTATCTATGTATATTGTAGTCTAGTACTTTGAAAATATGGCTTTGAAAATAAATATTTCTCTTAATGATGCATGTTGTCCTCAAGGATATGGCCACATTTAGCTTCTCTAATTTAAATATATGCCACCCTTAGTTAATCTGTGCCTAGAGTTCCTGTCCTCCATCTTTATGGGAAATGCTGTAGTGGTGTTAAGTTCCAGTTCAAGCATCGCCTCCATTACAACTGTTATCTGGCTGAGTTGAGAAGCAGAGTTTATTACTTTTTTCTTTGTTTATTACTTACTTTCTTTCTATGATATGTCATAGAGATACACATTTCTCCTTAGTAGTTTTTATCTGATTGTACTTGAGTATTGGGCCTCAGTTGACTGAAGATGGGGCTATCTCTTTCTTTCTTGAGATCCAAGTATTGAATATTAAGTAGTCACTTAGCAGCACTTATTAAATATACATTGAGATGCATTCATGAATGAATAAATGAAACAGAAAACATATCAGATATCTAACAAACAATAAAAGTTCCCCTTAGAATTACGGGGTAGATGGGATTAGACTGAGGAATGAGAACTTTTATTATTTCTCCTGTTGGACTGTAATGTTTTCTTTGATTGAATGTGAGATGACATCAAATACAGAGACAAAATTCTGGGCTTCAAAAACATGTGCTCCTTATTTATTTAACTTTACAAATAGATGGGGAAACAATGGAAATAGTGGCAGACTTTATTTTGGGGGCTCCCAAATCACAGCAGATGGTGACTGCAGCCATGAAATTAAAAGATGCTTGCCCTTGGAAGAAAAGTTATGACCAACCTAGACAGAATTTTAAAAATCAGAGAGGTTACTTTGCTAACAAAGGTCTGCTTGCCAAGGCTATGGTTTTCCCAGTAGTTATGTATGGATGTGAGAGTTGAACTATAAAGAAAGCTGAGCACCCAAGACTTGATGTTTCTGAACTGTGGTGTTGGTGAAAATTCTTGAGAGTCCCTTGTACTTCAAGGAGATCCAACCAGTCCATTCTAAAGGAAATCAGTCCTGAATATTCATTGGAAGGACTGATGTTGAACCTGAAACTCCAATACTTTGGCCACCTGATGCAAAGAACTGACTCATTTGAAAAGACCCTGATGCTGGGAAAGTTTGAAGACAGGAGGAGAAGGAGACAATAGAGGATGAGGTGGTTGGATGGTATCACCGACTCAATGGACATGAGTTTGAGTGAACTCCAGGAGTTGGTGATGGACAGGGAGGCCTGATGTGCTGCAGTCCATGGGGTCACAATGAGCTGGACATGACTGAGTGACTGAACTGATATCTTCAATAGACTTTAATCTGTATTTGTAATTAAAAAAAGAGAAACGCTCATCTTGTGGTTTCATAGGAGTCCCTCTCTTCTCCTTTGTAAAGTAATGTAATCCCTGTTAAGGTATCAAGTTGTCCTGCTACATGATTTTTAACCTCTTGGAAATGTGAAGGGAAAGAAGATGAGGAATAGAGGAGAGAAATTCTAAACTAAGCATATTCCATGTGTAAGGAGGGGATTTCTGCTTTTCAATGAAAGTGATTTTGAGCGAGTCTAAGATAGAGAAAATTGAGAAGTGCTTGCTTTGAAAAAAAAAAAAAAAGCTTTAGTTGAAAGTACTTGTGAGAAGGTGGGGCCTCTTGAAAGAATTAAAGCTGATGTGAATCTTAAGTCAGAGTTCTAGCTGGCTGAGGAAACCAGAAGAACCTGAGCTGTCACTGAACTTTGGTGCCAGGAACAATGGACAAGATATTGGAAGCATCATTCTTAATTCTGTGTCTTCAAGTAGACTGTGAGTTATGATGGAGAAACCCTAGGATATCTCATAATTTAGGGAAATGAGAAAACTGGAGTATGGACAAATTCATGCAGATAGAAACTTTAAGAAGGAAATATCAGTTTGTGGGCCTAATGATTTTTTATCTCTTTAAACAGGGGTGAGTGGACAACAGAAGGAAAAAAGTAACCAAGAGCAGGTGAAACAGAGCCCTCAACCTTTGACAGTCCAGGAAGGAGAGATTTCCATTCTGAACTGTAGTTATGAGAAGAGTGCATTTGACTACTTCCCATGGTACCGGCAATATCCTGGTAAAGGCCCTGTATTCTTGATAGCCATACATTCAGTTGTGAATGAAATGAAGGATGGAAGATTCACAGTTTTCCTCAAGAAGAGTGCCAAACAGCTCTCATTGCACATCGCAACTTCCCAGCCTGGAGACTCAGCCACCTACTTCTGTGCAGCAAGTGCACAGTGCTCCCCAGACACCTGTATCCAAACCTGCAGCCGAGGCTGCAGACACACCCTGCAGTGCAGATGAAATATACACACATACAGACACCACAGCTGTGTTTGTGCATAATAAGTCTTAATGTAAGAAAACTGAAATTATACAGAATTTATTCTTTCACCAAAATGGAGTTGATATAGAAAATCAATTGTGAAAAAGATATCTATAAAAACTCCCTAAGATTTGGAATTTTGGCACTATATTTAAAACAACTCTTATGTATGTTTAAGAAGCAATTACAATGACTATTAAAAAGTATTTGAAAGAAAATATAGAGAGAACACAAACATATACATATGTACGAGGCATAGCTAAAATAATACATAGAAGGAAATTTATCTTTTTAAGTACTTTGTAAAGTGCTGCACTCAATATGCCAGCAAATTTGGAAAACTCAGCAGTGGCCACAGGACTGGAAAAGGTCAGTTTTCATTCCAATCCAAAGGCAATGACAAAGAGTGCTCAAAATACCGCACAATTGCACTCATCTCACATGCTAGTAAAATAATGCTCAAAATTCTCCAAGCCAGGCTTCAGCAATACATGAACCATGAGCTTCCAGATGTTCAAGCTGGTTTTAGAAAAGGCAGAGGAACCAGAGATCAAATTGCCAACATCCACTGGATCATCGAAAAAGCAAGAGAGGTCCAGGAAAAACATCTATTTCTGCTTTATTGACTATGCCAAAGCCTTTGACTGTGTGGATCACAAGAAACTGTGTAAAATTCTGAAAGAGATGGGAATACCAGACCACCTGACCTGCCTCTTGAGAAATCTGTATGCAGGTCAGGAAGCAACAGTTAGAACTGGACATGGAACAACAGACTGGTTCCAAATAGGAAAAGGAGTATGTCACGGCTGTATATTGTTACCTTGCTTATTAAACTTCTATGCAGAGTACATCATGAGAAACGCTGGGCTGGAGGAAGCACAAGCTGGAATCAAGATTACCAGGAGAAATATCAGTAACCTCAGATATGCAGATGACATCACCCTAATGGCAGAAAGTAAAGAAGAAATAAAGAGCCTCTTGATGAAAGTGCAAGAGGAGAGTGAAAAATTGGCTTAAAGTTCAACGTTCAGAAAACTAAGATCATGGCATCCGGTCCCATCACTTCATGGGAAATAGATGGGGAAACAGTGGAAACAGTGGCTGACTTTATTTTTCTGGGTTCCAAAATCACTGCAGATGGTGATTGTAGCTATGAAATTAAAAGACGCTTACTCCTTGGAAGGAAAGTTATGACCAACCTAGACAGCATATTAAAAAGCAGAGACATTACTTTGCCAACAAAGGTCTGTCTAGTCAAGGCTATGGTTTTTCCAGTGGTCATATATGGATGTGAGCATTGGACTACAAAGAAAGCTGAGTGCCAAAGAATTGATGCTTTTGAACTGTGGCACTGGAGAAGACTCTTGAGAGTCCCTTGGACTGCAAGAAGATCCAACCAGTGTATCCTAAAGGAGATCAGTCCTGGGTGTTCATTGGAAGAACTGATGTTGAATCTGAAACTCCAATACTTTGGCCACCGATGCGAAGAGTTAACGCATTTCAGAAGACCCTGATGCTCAGAAGGATTGAGGGCAGGAGGAGAAGGGGACAACAGAGGATGAGATGATTGGGTGGCATCACCAACTCAATGGACATGGATTTGAGTGAACTCCAGGAGTTGGTGATTGACAGGGAGGCCTGGTGTACTGCGTTTCATGGGGTCACAAGGAGTCAGACATGACTGAGTAAGTGAACTGAACCGAACTTATTACCAAAGAAAAAAAGGTTGAAAAGAATAATCTAACCTTCAACAAAAGAAGACAGAAAAAGAACAAGTAGAACCCAATGTAGTCTAAAAGAAGGATAAAATTAAAAATTCAGATTGGTAAACTCTAAATCAAACAATAGAAATAACTGTTAAATATAGTTAATTTTCTTAAAGTGATTAATAACATTGATCTATTCCTAGCTAGAATTATCAAGGGAATTATCAATATAATAAAAGAAATCATGAATTATACACATGAGAAAATCATATGTAGATTCTGCAGTGTGAAAATGGTAATAAATCAATATTATTAATAAATTTATGCTGCTGGGTAACACTATAGAAGTAGACTCACACTGGGAGAAAGCTGATTGATAAAACTGATCTGTTTCTAGGTAGAAGTATCAAGGGGAAAAAAAGAAAAAGCATAAATTATGAATATAAGGAATGAAAAAGTAAACCATACTACAGATGCTAAAAGGATAATTAGAAAATCCTTGGCAAGTTTATGTAACTGAGTAAGAGTATAGAAGTAACCAGACAAGTGGGGAAAATTGATTTTTTTGACAAAGGTGCAAAGACAATTGAACAGAAGACAGTTTTATCAGGAAATGATACTGGGACAATTGGATGTTTATGCACAAATAACTGGAACTTGGCCTAAATCTCACACCTTACATAAAACATTGAATTCAGTCTCAAAATAGATCATACATTCAAATGTAAACTATAAATATTTTAGAAGAAATCATAAGAGAAAATCTTTATAAAGTAGGGTTAGGCAAAAAGGTTCTTGACATGACACCAAAAGCACAATCCATAAAAAAACTTAGATTTCATTAAAATGAAAACAATTGCTCTGTGAAAGGTATTAGTAAGAGAATGAAAAAGACAAACCACTGAATGGCAGGAAATGTTTGCAGACTGTATTTTCATCAAAAGAGTGGTATTCAGAACACAGTGGACTCTTAAACTCAGCAGGAAGAAAACAAACAATCCAGTTGAAAAATGAACAAAAGACTAACACAGATGCTTTACCAAAGAAGATCTGTAGTAGGGATAAAAGCAGATAAATAAGTATATGAGCAAATGTTCAACATCAATAGCCGTTAGGGAATGTAAATTAGAGACACAATGAGATAGCACTCCACGACTGTCATAAAGGCTCAAAGTACTGACAATACCAAGTTCTGGCAACGGTGCAGAGAAATTGGATCACTCATGCATTGCTGGTGGGTGAATGGTACTGTCATTCTAGAAGATGGTACATCAGTTTCACATAAACTTAAATATCCACTTTCCTTACAACTCAGCAATCACACTTGTGGTATTAATACTTGAGGAATAAAAAAAACTTATGTTCATACAAAAATATGTAGATGAATATTCATGGTAGCTCTATTTGTGATGGCCCCAAACTGGAAACTGCCAAACATCTTCACTGGGTAAACTGATGAATAAATAGACATATTATTTATAGATCTTCTTCAGCTTATGATGGAGTTATGTTCTAATAAACCATTGTAAGTTGAAAATATTGCATTAAGGAGAAAAAAGCATTTACTACATCTAACCCTCCAAACATCTTAGTTTAGCCTGCTAGCTTAGCTTAAACATGCTCAACAGTTACAATTAACTTACAGTTGGGAAAAATCATCTAACACAAAGTTTATTTTACAGTAAAGTATAGAAAAATCTCATGTAATTTATTGACTGCTGAGCTGAGAGTGAAAAACAGAAAGGTTGTGTGGGTACAGAAAGGTTGTTTATGCTCCTGATTCTGGGGCTGACTAGAAGCTCAGCTCACTCCCAGCATCACCTGAGAATATCATGCTGCATGGTGCTAGCCCAGCAAAAGATCAAAATTCAAAGTATGCTCTCAACTGAATGGCTTTCTCACCACCATAAAGTCAATAAGTGTAAGTCAAACCATCCTTAGCTGGGAAAAGTCTGGAGTGATTAAAAGGAACAGACTACTGAGACATGCAATAAGCTAGACTGATCTCAAGAGTGTTATGCTGAGTGGAAAAAAGTCTATCTCAGAAGGCTACTTGATGTATAACACATTGGATAGTATGGGTATGATCCATAATGATTCCATACATAAAGTATGATTCTACTTACATGACATTCTTAAAAGGAAAAATATAGAAATGAAAAGGAGAGCAGTAGTTGCCAGGGGTGATCAGGGATTGCAGGAGTGAGAACGTGTGCAAAGGGACATGGTTTAGAGTGACGGGACAGTTCTGCATTGTGATTCCTGTGACAGTTACAAGAACCTACACATGTGATAAAATCTCATAGACTTATGCATAAAAAAGTGCCTTAAAAACTGGTGAATCAGAGTAAGTTCTGTGTTTTGATAAAAATTTATCAATATCAATTTCTTTATATTTATATCTGTAATTATTCTGTTAATATATATATTTCATTTTATCATGCTACTGCCTAGGCTGCTGTGGGCATCCATGGTCTCTTCTACTTAGTTATAAATAATTGCAAACCAGGGCATCGGCTGCCTGTCCGCACTCCGAGGTGAAATGAGACAGGAGCAGACACCGCAACTAAGCACACGCTCTCATTCCTGCATCGCTGGTTATCTTGTCCTAAAATTAAAGGCCTGGCGCTGTTTCAGAGAATTTGTCTGTACCTTCCTTTCTACTCGTCTATTTACCTTTGACTATTTTATGTCAATTCTTCCATTAAAACAATGAAAGCAGATGGAAGTTTGACAGTTACATTCTACATGATCTTGTGACAGTATACAGAACTTCAGTCACCAGCTTCTGTGGTATTGACAGGTACTAAGTGTCTGCAGCCTGTAGATACCAAGTTAGGCAGGAGTGCATTATAGCATTGTGTCACAGAAAGATCTGGCATGTTCTATTTACTTTATTTTACAAAGAGGAAAATAATGAGCCACTAACAAGTGAGACTGAACTCTTTGGGCCAATGACATAGAAAACGTGACATGGAGCCGATTATACAGAGTGAAGTAAGCCAGAAGAAGAAGAAAAAAAAAAGAAAAACACCAATACAGTATACTGACACATATATATGGAATTTAGAAGATAGTAATGATGACCCTATATGTGAGACAACAAAAGAGACACAGAGGTATAGAGTGGACTTTTGAACTCTGAGGGAGAGGGAAAGGGTGGGATGGTTTGGGAGAATGGCATTGAAACATGTACACTTTCTTGTAAGAAACGAAGCGCCAATCTATGTTCAATGTAGGATGCAGGATGCATGGGGCTGATGCACAGGATGATTCAGGTAGAGGATGTGGGGTGGGAGGTGGGAGGGGGCTTCGGCATTGGGAGATTGTGTTCACCTATGGCTGATTCGTGTCAATGTATGGCAAAACAAAGACAGTATTGTAATTAAAAAAAAAAAAAAAAGAGGACAACTCTAGGACACATGGTCTAAGAAGCATGATTCTACTTTGGGAGGCAGCAGGGCTGAATACCCTGATCCTTCTCAAAGTCTAATAAGTAAGACTCAGCATCAGCCTTACAGCTGGAAGACTCCACAAAATACTTTTGTGCAGTGTGGGAACTCACAGTGCTTGAAGTAATGGGAAAAGCTGTACAAAAAATGTTTTATTCCTGTTATAATTTCATAACACATAGATAATGGAATAGATTCCGAAAGCCAGAAGGACTGATTTGTTATTATTTGATCTTGAAGTAACTTACTTACAGGAAAACCTAACTAGAGCCCTAGAACCCAGTAAACAAGAGATATATTAACTATTTGGATAAGATTGCCTTTCATTAAAAAAAGATGAAGGTCTATGAGCTTCTGAAAATAGTCATTAGACACTGGATGGAGGAAAGTTGGCATAGGCTAAATGATGATCAGTAAATAGATTATTAGAAGGGTTCATGGCATATACTAAATTATGTTTTAAATGGGCTGGTAAAGTTATTCTGCTGATTAATTACCAATGTATGTCAACTTGTTTATTCTTCAGTTCTGCGCAACTCAAACCTTTCATGAGAATTGCTTTTTTCAGGTCCCTTTCAGATACTGCATAGGTCATTAGTGATCAGGTAACTCATGACCAGAGAAAGACAAGTAGACAAAATAAAGGTCTGTGGTGAGTCAGACTTTTTCTCATCTGTGCACAGACCACGTGGTCTACAAGCATGACAACTCCCACTTCCTATTGGGGGAGTCACGCACTATGTATTGTATTTGGGCTGCCAAGTACTCAAAGACATTGAACTCTCAGCTTGAGGCAGAACTGAGCACATTTGTGCAGGGGATTCCATGCCTCATGCCGCTCTCCAGCCTGCTCTGGGTGTTCCTGGCCTTCACCTTCTCTGGTAGGGATGCTCCCAAGCATGGCTGCATGTGTTCAGAGTGAGAGGCCTGCACACAGGCACGTGGTGCTTCACGGGGACTTGGGGAGGAAGGGAGGACTGGAGGAAAGCAGGCGTCTTATGATTTCAGTTTGTTTGGGGGTGATGGTCCTAAATGAGTCTAATTCCTACATTATTTTATTTACTGTTTCATCTCTGTTTTCTGATTTTCCCCACAGGATCCAGTGTAGCCCAGAAAGTTATTCAAGACCCGCCAGACATACCCAGTCGAGTTGGGGAGTCAGTTACCCTAAACTGTCGGTGTGAAGCAAGTCAGAGCATTTACAGCATTTTTTGGTACAAGCACCTTCCCAGTGGAGAGATGATTTTCCTTACAAGAGATGGCCGCCTCTCTATAAATTTTGAGAGATCACGTAAGTTCTCCAGCCTCACCATTTCAACCTTACAACTGGAAGATTCTGCAAAGTACTTCTGTGCTCTCTGGGAACTCACAGTGCTTGAAGTAATAGGAAAAGCTGAACAAAAACCCCCAGGCTTAATAAGAGAAAGCCTCTCTGCTGTAGGACCCTAGCTGAAATACACACCTGCAGATCCCAGACAAGAAATGGTAGTCCTGTGGTTGCTTCATCTGTGGTCTGGATTAGAAGATTTAATTCTAAATAAAAGCTCCTTTCGTGTCATAGGCAAGCAGGTGTTCAGAGTAACTTTCTACTGGTACATTCTCCTTTTGAATTTTTGACTTTAAATCAACCATACAGAACATGTGTAAAGTTGTCTAAATTTGAAAAGTTGACCCATAATAATAAAAATTGACACTTTCACCTAAAGATCCTCACATCACAGATCTTGATATAGTATCTGAAATTGTCATAAAAATCATTTCCTTAGTTCTTTCCTTTTAAGGCTTCCCAGGCATTAGGGGTCAAGAACTCGCCTGCTAATGCAGGAGATGTAAGAGGCACAGATTTGATCCCTGGTTTGGGAAGTTCCACTGGAGGAGGGCATGGCACCCCACTCCAGTATTCTTTCCCAGAGAATCCCTTGGACAGAGGAGCTTAGTGGGCTACAATCCTTAGGGTCGCAAAGAGTAGGACATAACTGAAGCGACTTATTATACAGCCCTTTCCTCTTAGATCGTGTCAGGGCATAATCAGAGAAGAACTACCAATGATGTAGAGTAAGAGATAAGTTATAAGGATTATTCTGCTTCTCTTGTGGCTCAGCTGGTAAAGAATCCGCCTGCAATGCAGGAGACCTGGGGAGAGTCCCTTGGACTGAAAGGAGATCAAACCAATCAATCCTAAAGGAAATCAGTCCTGAATATTCATTGGAAGGACGGATGCTGAAACTGAAACTCCCTGGCCACCTGATGTGAAGAACTGACTCATTGAAAAACACCCTGGTACTGAGAAAGATTGAAGACAGGAGGAGAAGGGGATGACAGAGGATGAGATGGTTGGATGGTATCATTGATTCGATGGACATGAATGTGAGCAAGCTCTGGGAGTTGGTGATAGACAGGGAGGCTTGGTGTGCTGCAGTCCATGGGGTGATCACCATTTGCAGTGAATTGGAGCCCCCAAATTAAAGTCAGCCACTGTTTCCACTGTTTCCCCATCTATTTGCCATGAAGTGATGGGACCAGATGCCATGATCTTTGTTTTCTCAATGTTGAGCTTTAAGCCAACTTTTTCATTCACTTCCACTTTCATCAGAGGCTCTTTAGTTCTTCTTCATTCTCTGCCATAAGGGTGGTGTCATCTGCATATCTGAGGTTACTGATATTTCTCCTGGTAATCTTGATTCCAGCTTGTGCTTCTTCTAGCCTAGAGTTTCTCATGATGTACTCTGCATAGAAGTTAAATAAGCAGGGTGACAATATACAGCCTTGACGTACTCTTCTTATTTGGAACCAGTCTGTTGTTTCGTGTCCAGTTCTAACTGTTGCTTCCTGACCTGCATACAGATTTCTCAAGAGGCAGGTCAGGTGGTCTGGTATTCCCATCTCTTTCAGAATTTTCCACAGCTTATTGTGAGCCACACAGTGGAAGGCTTTGGCATAGTCAATAAAACAGAAATAGATGTTTTTCTGGAACTCTCTTGCTTTTTGGATGATCCAGAGGATGTTGGCAATTTGATCTCTGGTTTCTCTGCCTTCTCTAAGTCCAGCTTGAGCACCTGGAGGTTCACTGTTCACGTATTGCTGAAGCCTGGCTTGGAGAATTTTGAGCATTAGTTTACTAGCATGTGAGATGAGTGCAATTGTGCAGTAGTTTGAGCATTCTTTGGCATTGCCTTTCTTTGGAATTGGAATGAAAATCAATCTTTTCCAGTCCTGTGGCCACTGCTGAGTTTTCCAAATTTGCTGGCATATTGAGTGCGGCACATTCACAGCATCATCTTTTAGGATTTGAAATGGCTCAACTGGAACTCCATCACCTCCACTAGCGTTGTTCGTAGTGATGCTTTCTAAGGCCCACTTGACTTCACATTCCAGGATGTCTGTCTCTAGATGAGTGATCACACCATCATGATTATCTGAGTTGTAAAGATTTTTTTTTTTACAGTTCTTCTGTGTATTCTTACCACCTCTTCTTAATATCTTCTGCTTCTGTTAGGTCCATACCATTTCTGTCCTTTATTGAGCCAATCTTCATGTGAAATGTTGCCTTGGTATCTCTGATTTTATTGAAGAGATCTCTAGTCTTTCCCATTTTATTGTTTTTCCTCTATTTCTTTGCATTGATCACTGATGAATGCTTTCTTATCTCTCCTTGCTATTCTTTGGAACTCTGCATTCAGATGCTTGTATCTTTCCTTTTCTCCTTTGCTTTTCATTTCTCTTCTTTTCACAGCTATTTGCAAGGCCTCCTCAGACAGCCATTTTTTTTTTTTCCCATTTCTTTTTCTTGGGGACGGTCTTGATCCCTGTCTCCTGTACACTGTCACGATCCTTTGTCTGTAGTTCATCAGGCACTCTCTCTATCAGATCTAGTCCCTTAAATCTATTTCTCACTTCCACTGTATAATCATAAGGGATTTGATTTAGATTATACCTGAATGGTCTAGTGGTCTTCTCCACTTTCTTCAGTTTAAGTCTGAACATGCTCCCTGTTAATATGATGCAATAATACTTCATTCAAGAAAAACAAGCTCTCTCCTTCAAAGAAACTACCGAGATCATTTATCCATTTACAGGTGATATTCTTTCCTCATCTAGCTGAATCACACTCTCTCATTGAATTCTGTATCTTAACTACTTAGATACACCTAGATGTAAAATTAAATTACAGTGGCATGTTTCCTTTTACCACAGGCAGGCAAAGAGGAGAGAGAAGCTAAAAAATGGTTAATGTAAGCAAATATATTCATGTAAAATGAAGATAATTTTATAACTTTTGTAGCTTTTGTTACTGAACATGACCACATGATTGTAACTGGATATTTATAACTACCTCCTCTATTACCCATCCATAATCTCTTTATCATAGCAAGAGCCCCCACTCACTGTTGTACTTGACTTCCTATAAAGCAAGCTCCTTATTCAGGAGCAATGCTATGTGAAAAGTCATAAAGATGAATAAAATATTCCGCAAGTTCACCACTGTGGTTTTGACAGAAGTTTGCAAGGCATTGAAGACAAATCCAAGGGTCTAATTTAGTGGAAGAAAATATTGCTAATAGGAGAAATCAATATGCTGTGTTCTGGGAAACACCATTAAGAATGATGCTTGAGTTCTTATCACAAGCAATGGCAGTCACAAGAGGAAAGTATTCTTAAAGTTTATAAAAAAACAAAACTGTCAAGGGAGCTTCTTATGAGCATGAAAGTGTATTTTTAGAGTGTCTTTTTTGTTGTTGTTGTTAAATATCACTGCTAAGAGAGTGGAAAGTCAATGTGACTGGAAGGCTATATATGCAATCTACATTGCTGAAACGGGAATCAAATGTGGAATATATTAAAAGCTCATAAACCAATATGAAGTGAAAATAGTTACTAATAATGGCAAAATCTTGGAGATCCAATTCAGAAATATTGAACCCAGTAGTAGCTAGTAAACATGCAATATGTCCTCGATTTTACTATTTTTAGGGAAACCCAAATCAAGCCTCACCTGATCCATCTGTGTCCTTTCAGCACCCTGAGTGTATCAGTGTAACTAGCTGGCTATCACACCAAAAGGATAAGGAAAAAGAGTGACTATCTCTAGGAAAGTAAGTGATTAAGTAAATGTCCTAGACGCTTCCATTACTGAACTGATGTGGGGAGGCGGGGGGCGGGGGGAAGCAAGTCACAGCCTGGCCATTGAAGGAAAGGAAGGTTTTAGTAGAATAAAAGAGTTGCTGTTTATTGAGCTTACTATATGTCAGACACTGTAGGGTGCATTTCCTCTTCATTATCTAATTTAAATATCAAACCCCTATGGGACAGGTTTTATTGTTCCAATTATTTTTATCTTTGAGAAATGAGACACAACTTTCATAGCTGTGAAAAGAGTCTCAAATCTTTATTGTCATCCAGATTGTACCATTTACAAGGCTCCTTGGAGAAGATTTGGATATGAGGAAGACTTGACCCAGAATAGGATGAATGTGTCTCAGTGCCAGTGAAAATATGAGTTTAAACTGGAACCTAAAGAGAGCTATGAATAATGGTTCTATCAAGTTCTACAAACTTTCTAGAACTACACCCAAGAAAAGATGTCTTTTTCATCATAGGGGATTGGAATGCAAACATAGGAAGTCAAGAGATACCTGGAGTAACAGGCAAGTTTGGCCTTGGAGTACAAAATGAAGCAGGACAAAGGCTAACAGAGTTTTACCAAGAAAATACCCTGGTCATAGCAAACACCCTCTTCCAAAAACACGAGAGCCCACTCTACACATGGATATCACCAAAAGGTTAATACAGAAATCAGAATGATTATATCCTTTGCAGCTGAAGATAGAAAAATCTATATAGTCACACAATGAAAATCTGGAGCCAACGGTGGCTAAGTTCCTTATTGCAAAATTCAGCCTTAAGCTGAAGAAAGTAGGGAAAACCACTAGACCATTTAGGTATGACCTAAATCAAGAACTTTATGATTATAGAGTGGAGGTGACAAACAGATTCAGGGATTAGATCTCATAGATGGAGTTCCTGAAGAACCGTGGTTGGAGGTTCATAACATTGTACAGAAGGCAGTGACCAAAACCATTCCAAAGAAAAAGAAATGAAAGAAGGCAAAATGTTTCTCTAAGAAGGGATTACAAATAGCTGAGAAAAGAAGTAGGAGATATAGAAGAAGGGGAAAGATATATCCAAATGAATGCAGAATTCCAGAGAAGAGCAAGGAGAGATAAGAAATCTTTCTTAAGTGAACAATGCAAAGAAATAGCAGGGAACAAAAGAATGGGAAAGACTAGAGACCTCTTCAAGAAAATTAGAGATACCAAGGGAACATTTCATGCAAAGACGGGCACAATAAAGGACAGAAATGGCAAGAATTTAACAGAAGCAGAAGAGATTAAGAAGAGGTGCAAGAATACACAGACAAGCTGTACAAAAAAGTCCCAATGACCCAGATAACCACGATGGCCACTCACCTAGAGCCAGGCATCCTGGAGTGTGAAGTGTGGTGGGCCTTAGGAAGCATTGTTACAAACAAAGCTAGTGCAGATGATGGAATTCCAGCTGACCTTTTAAAATGCTAAATGATGATACTGTTAAAGTGCTGTACTCATTCTGCCAGCAGATTTTGAAAACTCAGCAATGGTCACAGGGTAGAAAAGGTCAGTTTTCATTTCAATACTAAAGAAAGGCAATACCAAAGAATGTTCAAACTATCGTACAATTGCGCTCTTTTCATAGGTTAGCAAGGTAATGCGCAAAATCCTTCAAGTAGGCTTAAGCAGTATGTGAACCAAGAAATTCCAAATGTATAACTTGGATTTAGAAAAGGCAGAGGAACCAGAAATCAAGTTGCCAACATTCACTGGATCATAGAAAAAGTAAGAGAATTCCAGAAAAGCATCTACCTCTGCTTCACTGACTACACTAAAATCTTTGAATATGTGGATCACAACAAACTGGAAAATTCTTAAATAGATAGGATACTAGTACACCCTACCTGCCTCATGTGAAACCTGCACGCAGGTCAGGAAGTAACAGTTAGAACTGGACATGGAACAACAAACTGGTTCAAAATTGGGAAAGGAATATGTCAAGGCTGTATACTGTCACTCTGCTTGTTTACATTGTTGTAGAGTACATCACACATCATGTGAAATGCTGGGTTGGATGAATCACAAGCTGGAATCAAGATTGCCAGGAGAAATACCAACAGCTTCAAATATGCAGATGATACCACTCTAATGGCAGAAAGAGAAAAGTAACTGAAGAGCCTTTTGATGAGGGTGAAGGAGGACAGTGACAAATTGACTTAGGACTCAACATTCAAAAAACTAGGATCTGATCCCATCCCTTCATGGCAAATAGATGGGGGAAAAGTGTAAGCAGATTTTATTTTCTTGGGCTCCAAAATCACTGCAGAAGATGACTGCAGCCATGATATTAAAAGACACTTGCTTCTTGGAAGGAAAGCTATAACAAACCTAGATAGCATATTAAAAAGCAGAGACATCTCTTTGCCAGCAAAGGTCCATACAGTCAAAGCTATGTAGAGTCAGTAGTCAGGTATGGATGTGAGAGCTGGGCGCTAGGTTGAGTGCTGAAGAATTGAGGCTTTCTAACTGTGGTGCTGCAGAAGACCTTTGAGAATTTCTTTGACAAGGATATCAAACCAGTCAATTCTAAAGGAAATCAACCCTGAATATTCATCAAAAAGACTGATGCTGAAGCTGAACCTCCAAACCTTTGACCCCCTGATGTGAAGAGCTGACTTATTGAAAAGACCCTGATGCTGGGAAAGATTGAGGGCAGGAGGAGAAGGGGTGACAGAGGACAAGATGACTGGATGGCATCATCCACACAGTGGACATGGGTTTGAGCAATTCTTGAAAATAGTGAAGGACAGGGAAGTCTGGCCTGCTGCAATCCATGGGGTCACATAGAGACAGACACGACTGAGTGACTGAACAACAATAAGGCTTCCACTGAGTATTTGTGAATATTTGTTAAATGAGCAAAGCATGATTACCATAACATTTACTCCCATGTCTTCAATAGAATTTTCCTCAATCCTAGACTTGGATTTATTGTTTATTGTCCATTTTGTTCACAATTTATTGTTCATTTTGTTCACAATAATAACCCTCTGTTTATACTATTGGAGCCTTTTGTTTGGCATGCATTCCATAAAATTGGAAGATTGTTTTCAGAATAATTTAAACAATTGCTCAACATAATTTCTTCATTAAATCATGAATAATGATTTATCGGCTCATTCAGGACACAAGTAATTCTTGAGTGTCTCCTGTGTACCAAGCTCTTCTATAAACATTGAATTGCATGGCCTTTGAAGTAAAATTTAAATATAGGAAGATTAGAGAGAAATGAAAACTTAAAGAGATCAACCAGTGAGAATCATATGACTGCAGTAAAACAGTCAAAGATAATTAAAACCCTGCTATGAAGTGTTTAGGATCAAGAAAATACAGATGAGTACAGAGGTATTGCAAGTCAGATGTGCGTGCTGTGTGCTAAGATGCTTTAGTCGCATCTGACTCTGCGAGTCATGGACTGTAGCCCCCAGGCTCCTCTTCCCAATGACTATTCCAGCAGAATATTGGGTTGCCATGGGCTCTTCTCCAGGGGATCTTCCTGATCCAGGGATTGAACCTGGGTCTCTTGAGTTTCCTGCATTGGCAAGTGAGTTCTTTACCACTCGTGCCACCTGGGAAGGCCATTTACCTGCAAACTTGAGGAATTTTTCAAAAAGTTCCTTGCTGACTTTTGGTCCAGATTTAGATCTACAGTTCTTTTCTTCAGTCACAAGAGGGGGCTGATTCATATGAAAACAGTGTTTCTTTCTGGGCGAAGGGAACGGAAATTTATTTTCCATTGATGTGCCCCCAAAAGAGAAAATGACATAGTTTCACCTTCTTTAGACAACTTGTGCCTTATTATCCCTTGTTGAATGTGTGTGGACAAGGATTCAGGTTAGCCCAATAGCCTAAGCCCTTTCCAAGTACCTTCCTAACACGCTCTCCCATTTCCCTGCTCTGATTATCCCTTCCCTTTTCTATTCCTGATACCCTTTTTTCCCTCCTCCAACTTTTTCTACCACTCACACCCACCTCCACCCCACCTCCACTTTGTTTTCCTTCATTTCTGTTGATTCCTCTGCTTTAGCATCCTTGTTTCACAACATCCACAAGCATCGGCATGGGGAACATGAGGATTAAGGACCACTGTTCAAGGAGGAGGTGAACACCATCTATGTCAATCAGTTCATTTATTAAGATCAAATGCACGGAAAATGTCTATCTAGTTGGCAATAGATGCATGATTCCAAGAACCCTTACAAGAGCTCCTGCAAGTTCTAGGATGTGTAGCTATTAGTTTCAATGTTATTAATTTTTCTTGTCTTCCAGAGCACATCACTGCCTACTTTTAAATCTCTCATTAATTTTCTGGAATGTGGATGGAACTTTTCAACATTTTATAACACAGAGCTCGGTACATTTTTCTGGGATTAAACCATGCATTCCCCAAGCTTCATGGACCATCAGCCATTTCTTAAGAAACAAATGAAAGAGCAATGGTTGTGCATAGACACATCATTGTGATTGATGTTCCTTTTCCAGAGCCAGACATTAAACTTCATAGATGATCTCACTGTGAGCTGTGGATGTTTCATCATCTTTGGGGGACATGACTAAAACCTGGCAGGAAGACATAGATAAGGAACTGCTTGATCATTGGCTGAGAAGGTCCTGGCAACAAGACAGCAGTATCTGCGGTGGTTGTAGGTTTTCACTGACAGCTGTTGCCTCTGTTCTCTGGAACATCCTCCAGCCAAGGATCAGACACAAGTCTGAGCTCTGAGCCCATGGTCCTAGCTTGTCCTTGAAGTATGAGGCTGGTGACTGGAGTAACTGTGTTTCTGACCTTGGGTAAGTGTTCTGTGTCTACAAGGGATGACTTTGAGGCCAAAGGGCCCCAAAGAGTCACTTACTCTCTACTCCTCTCCCTGTGCTTTATTCCTCATTATAGTGATGGAGTTGAGAAATGATCTGTGTGTTTGCTAAAGAGGCCCGTCTTCTACATTACAGTTTAAATCATAGCCACGATACCAGAAGAGTCCTTAGCAGAAAGCAGGTTGTAAGAATTCTCTGGGCTTATTAAGCCAAGAACCCATGGAATCTTGGATTCTTGCCACGTATCTTTGGTCTCTATAATTTTGTTATTGTCCACTTGCTAAGCTGTATCCAACTTTTTATGACCAAATGGATGTCAGTATGCCAGGCTCCTCTGTCCTCTACTATCTCCTGGAATATGCTCAAATTCATGTCCATTGAGACGGTGATGCTGTTTAACCATCTCATCCTCTGATGCCCCCTTCTCCTTTTGCCTTCAGTCTTTCCCAGAATCAGGGTATTTTCCAGTGAATCAGCTCTTCTCAGCAAGTGGACAAAATATTGGAGCTTCAGTCTCAGCACCAGTCCTTCCAATGACATTCACATTTGATTTCCTTTAGGATTGACTGGTTTGATCTCCTTGAAATCCAATAATGAACACCAATAATATTTTTGCAGGACATAAATAGAAACACTGGAGCAGGTACCAGGGCCAGACAGTTATAGGAGGGTTATACCTTTAATCCATAGAATTACACTGAAATGTGCTCTGGAGCTAATTTAATTTCTTAACCCATAGGGACTATGATTGATGCTAAGATCACCCAGCCCGACTCCATGGATTGTGCTGAAGGAGAGGATGTAAGCCTGCCTTGTAGCCACTCTACCATGAGTGGAGATGACTATATACATTGGTATCGGCAAAATCCCAATCAGAGTCCACGGTATGTCATTCATGGCTTTCGAGGCACACTGAACAGCAGCATGGCCTCTCTGCACATAGCTTCAGACAGAAAGTCCAGCACCTTGGTCCTGCCCCAGATCACCCTGAGAGACGCCGCTGTGTACTACTGCGTCCTGAGAGAGGCACACTGGGACAGACAGGGCTGCACCTGTGCAGTATCTCTGGTGGGAAGAAGGAGGGGACACAGTGGGGGAGGCAGTTACGAAAGCAAATTGGGTGGAAGGAGAGTCAGAGAGCAGTAAGAGATGAGGAAAATGAAGCGAAGGAAAAGGGGAGAAGATGCATAAAGAAAAGAAGAGGACAAGGAAGAAGTGCCTCACTAGTTGATGTAGCTGAGAAGAATTATGGGGCTACTGAGAATCCTAGAAATAAACTGAGAAGCATGAGCAATTTTTCATGGTTCTTTCTCGTGTCAATAAAATGTTGGTTCCAGTGTGTTAGTCTCAACCTAAAAGTGAGAAAAATACAGATAGTTCTCCTTGTTCCAAAGGTTTCTTTCATATGGACTCAGGGCAAGTCCAGACTCTGAAATTTTATAGTTGTTCCACTTAGCATAAATAAATTACTTTTTCTAAGAAAAATCCCAAATGTTTTTTGTTACTAGTCTCAAACATGCATATTTGTCAAGAAGAAGCTGTTTTAGAAAGAAACAAGAATTCAGTGAATATTAATTTAGTTTTAACTTGTCTGAAAGTTTTACCTCTATATGGAGTTTTCATGGTGTTTTATACTCTCTAAACAACACACAGAACCATCTCATCATAAAAGACTCAGACAGAACAAAAGTAAAAGCCCACAGCTGTATCATCTTCATTCCAGCCTAGTTCCCACCTTCCTCTGAGAAAACCAAATCTGATCATTAAAGCTAGCATGCCAGTCTGTTTATTTCAATTATCTATATATTTGCGCCCCCCCCCCCGATTTTTCAGGCAAGAATACTGGAGTGGGTTGACATTTCCTCCAACATGGATCTTCCTGACCCAGGGATCAAATCTAGTCTTTTCTATCTCCTGCATTACAGGCAGATTCTTTATCACTGTGCCACCTGGGAAGCAGTCCAATCAGTTCTTTATAATCCCATGTAGTACTCTGAAACATTCTAACTGCCTTTCTATTAATAAATATGTGTTTCTATTATTGTGCTATCATGAAGAGTGTTGCCTTTATATATCTTTGTAACTCACTTTTGTATCTACAGGGACATCTCTATTATAATGTAATTTTTGAAACTAGAATGGTTATTTACAAAACAAGGTGCATTTAAAATTTTTTTGAGAAAGTGACAACTTGCCATTCATGGGGTATAAACAATTATACTTCAGCTAACAGGAGGAAGGTGAAGTTTGCATCACTGGTAGCTCAGCTGGCAAAGCTAAGCTTTAAAGAGATTTTAAAAGTTGCCTATATTCAGTCTTAATATGTGTTAGCTCAACTGTTGAATTTATTTTAAAATCTAAGTATGTCAAGGTCCAAAATCTCAGCCTGTGTAGTTCAATCTGGCCTTACTGGAAGCAACAGTAAGAAGAAAGCCCCCAGTAATGAATCAACTGGAAAGACAGTGGAATGAATCACAATACCAGTCACAGAAGGTGACTTATTTTAGGGCAAATGTCAAGTATTAGAATCGAAAGTATACGTTCTTACTCGAGGAAAGCAAGAATCCCTAAAGCTGTAAAGAGATATCATAGCCCCCTAAATATTCAAATGGTAGTAGAAATATTTATTACTGATTATAGCAAGATTTTGAAGCATCTTTAGCTCTTTCCATGGGGTCACGAAGAGTCAGACATGACTGAACAACTTCACTTTCACTTTTCACTTTCATGCATTGGAGAAGGAAATGGCAACCCACTCCAGTGTTCTTGCCTGGGGAATCCCAGGGACGGGGGAGCCTGGTGGGCTGCCATCTATGGGGCCGCACAGAGTCGGACACGACTGAAGTGACTTAGCAGCAGCAACAGCAGCAGTAGCTCTTTATTAGCCACACATTTTCCCCAAGAGAAAAGATATAGAGGAAATTAGAGCACAAGACAGAGAAAGTAAGAGAGAGCCATTCCGGTCCTTGATCTGAGTGGCATCAGTAACATTATATTCTTTGATCATCAAACAGACCAAGAAATCTATCCTGCTGCATAGGACGTGTACCTAAATGTTAATTGCTTTGTTTATCATGCTTTGGAAATTGCTCTGATTCATGAGTTAGAGATGAGGAATAGATACTTGTACTCAGCCTTGGGAAATGCAATGAGAGGTGCTGCACCACTTTCCAAAGGTCGGCATATCCCTCCAGTCACTTTTTCACTCATTTCCTTCTCTTCATGGCCTTTGAGCTCACTTTTTTATCCTCACTTCACTTTTGGTGAAACATAGCTTTTCGTTCCTCTTGTTTATTGAAATATTCTCAGTAATCAGCCCAGTACCCAACAAATAGTAGGTGTTCAATAAACATTTATTGAGTAAAGAAATATTCATGACTGATGTTACTAGCAATAGCTAGTAACTAGTAATTGCTAGGGATGCAATAAAATATTGAAAGGGTGAGTTGATCTTCTATGAAAATAGTAGAGAGAGTTAAAGAACATCACATAAATGTCATAATGAAGACAGGGATATATTTGAAAATATTTATTCATAAACTCATTAATCCTTTCCTTCTATTTCCCTTTCTTTTCATTCTTCCCACACTCCTCTCCTTCCCTCCTCTCGTTACTCTTTTTCCCTATCATTATTAGTGAAATATGTCCCCAAGCATTTGGCTAAGCTCTTCCTGTGAATCTTCAGTTTATTTCTATACAAAATCCTTTTTCCAGTAAAATTCTTAATACTTTGTGTTTGTCATAAAGTAGTTGACACCAGATATTTTGAAAAATTAGAATTGCGTTTAACTATATCCCCCTACAAAGAGGTGGGAATTCTCCTAATTTTAGAAAAATGCATAAGAAGTCATTTAAATATAAACTGGTACTCTCAATCAATCCATTTTCCATAACCATAAGCTAACAAAAGTGTTAAAGGTCCATGTGATATTTCAGTAATGCTATGTCCATAGGAGAGCCAGTGCTTGACAGAATGCCTTTTCTTATTCCTGTTTTTTATCCCCATTCAGAAATAATCCCTACCAATTAAAAAAAAATCATGGGCTGTCTTTGTACCAAATATGTCTTGCTTTAAAACATTCTCCTAAAATCATCTGCATAAATTGCAGATTTAATGAGCACTTTTCAACAGAACCTTAGTTGCCACCACTAGTTTGAGCTAAGTCTCTTCAGTCATGTCCGGCTCTTAGCAACCCTGTGGACTGTAGCTCGCCAGGTTCCTCTGTCCCTGGGATTCTCCAGGCAAGAGTACTGGAGTGGGTTGCCATTTCCTTCTTCAGTGCATGAAAGTCAAAAGTGAAAGTGAAGTTGCTCGGCCTGGCCCCACTTGGCCACCTGGTCATGTCCGACTCTTCACGACCCCATGGACTGTAGCCTACCGGGCTCCTCCGTCCATGGGATTTCCCAGAAAAGAATACTGGAGTGGGGTGCCATAGCCTTCCCCTCGGGGAAGCCTAGTCACGTGTATCGTGCGCCTGGAGAATCCCACGGACGGAGGAGCCCAGCTGGTTACAGTCCAAAGGGTTTCAAAGACTGAGCGGCTAAGCATGTAAGCATGCACGCTAGTCACAATAGGGCCTGCCATTGTTGAACCAAAGTCAGTAAACGTCTCAATGCAGAAATCATAGGAGAGAGAAGATTCGGGAAAACTGGCTGGTTTTTAATCTTTGCCTACCAGATGTGAAAATGATTGACTTCAAATGACAAATAGTGGGTTGGCCAAAAAGTATCTTCATGTTTTCTAGTAACATTTTGCACGTGATGATTTTGACTGGCAAGTAACAGGCTACCTTGGAAAGGAAGCTCAGAATTATTGCACAAAGGTTGTTTTTGGTTTTCCTTCTTTTTCTGGTAGGTTAAATTGTTTCTACTGCCGTGTCCTTTCTTGTAATATAGTAAAGAAATATTCCGAGAATGGGAGCAAGACTCAAAAATGGGATAAAAACTAAGCAGTCACAGCAAACACTGCTTGGTATATTCATTCCAACAACAACGTCTCAATCTCTCAATATAACACCCTAATGAACTGATTTTCCCTGAACAGTAAGAACATGATGGACCATGGAAACTTACAAAAATACATGACATATACCATTTGAACTGCCAAATATACCTCAGAAAATATTAAGCTCTATCTTGTAGATAGACTCCTTTGCAATTTGAGAGTTTGGCTCCCAAATCCTCAACGTTCTGGTGCATTGCCTGTAGCTGAGTGGCTATGCTAGGCAAAGTGTTATGCGAGGTGATTTTCAGGTGTGTTCTCACTCATTTCTTATCCTAACCCTTCAAGGTTGGGTCCACGCTGCTTTAGGGAGGCAATGTAACAGTGCTTGAGATGGAAGACTTGGATTATGTTTCTAGATCTATCACTCATTAGTTGAGTGATCTTGGAGTATCACTTAATTATTTTTATGTTTCAGTTTCCTCATATCTGCAATGTGGATATTGATAGAATCTACCATGCAGGGTTGTTAGGAGAAGAGAATGAGATGATGAATGCCATTGTGAGCCCAGTGCCCAGCAGAAAGATACTGACTATTCATAGATATGGAAATTGAACATGAGAGAGGTTCAATACCTTGCCTGGTGTTGCACAATAAGTGTCAGAGTGGAGCCCTCCCTCCATACCTTACTTAGAGCACAGGCCTTTCCTTATTCCAAGAGTAACTCTCTATCTTAATACAATATTTTATTGTCTTTAAAGTGCTTATCCAATGCAGTGGGTACTGTGCTGATTTGCTACTCACTCAGGGAGCTAAGATCCCATATCCCTTGTCCCCAAAAACAAAAACCATAAAAAAAGAAGTAATATTATAATAAATTCAATAAAGATGTTAAAAATGATTGACATCAAGAAAAATTTTTAAAAGAAAGAAAATCAACAAGAAGACTCCTATTATTTTTAAAATATATTATTCTGACATTTAAAATATTTGCAGAATATCACAAACAGGGGCATGACAGATTCCAAACACCATAGGATCCATACCAGATAGATAGGTGTTCTAATTCTTACTATGCCAATTACCTGATATTTCACCTTGAGTTAATCACCCAAACTCTTTGAGCTTCAGTTTTTGTCATTTGTAAATTAGGAATAATACTCACTCTATTGTGTGACTTTCATATTAGAAAATGTACGTGAAGCAAAAGCAAATTTAGCACATTACGCATGAACATTTCTATTTGGGGAATCTGAAAGTTTTAAAAATTTTGTTTAAAATACATATAAAGATTTTTAACCAAAGTGGGATTTGTGTCACATGTTACCATCCCACTCTCTCCAGTTGAATAGTAGCAGTCCATGATTAAGCAGCCCACTTCTGAAAGGTTGTCAGTTCTCTTTGTGTAGTGAGCTCATCTCAATGTCTGTGAAGTTGGTCTCAAGAAAGCGGTGTTTGATCCCTCATTTTGAACCACAGGAAACTGATTCTAGGGCAGAAATGGTTGGTGTGTTTCTAACACATGTATGTGGTCTTGTCTCTGATTGGTTGGGCAACCAGGTACAGAAACCTATTTTCTGAAGCAGCATGTTTCACAGATCTAGGCTGCTGAACATTCCTCTGCTGAGGCTACTTGATCAGGATAAATGGAGAGGAACAGTTTACCAGCCTTATGGCTGATCCTGTGGCTTCATCTTGGCCGTAAGTCCTGGGGCTGATGAAGACATTCTGAACAGTCTGGGTGGTGATGGGGAAGGAGGCAGCCACCAACACTGCAACATGAAATTAAGTATAATTATATTATTTATTTTAATTTTAATATTTATCAAACAAACAAAAAAAAAAATAAAAAAATAAAAAAAAAAAAAACAAAAAAAATAAAAAAAAATAAAAAATATAAAAAAAAAAAAAAAAAAAAAAAATAAAAAAAAAAAAATAATATATTAATATTATAATTATAATAACAAATATTTTATTTATTTTTTTTTTTTTTTCTTATTTATATTACTTAACATCCCACCAAGAAGAAAAAAAAAAAATAGGGAAGGGAGGAGAGACAGTAGAAAGAAAAAAAAAACAACCTCACTTTTTTTATTTTTATTTTAAAAGAAAAGGCTTTATTTTTTTTTTATCTTTTTTTTTCTCTCCCTGCGGGGGGGGGCGGGGGAAACAAAAACTGGAAAAGAAGCCGGGGAGGGGGGTTGGGAAGTAGAGGGGGATTCGGGGGGGTTTAATTGAAACTCCCTTTCAAATGCATAAGACTAAAGCCCTGATTTGACTTTTTCCAGAGAGTATTAGAAGAGTGGAAAAGCAGAGTACAAAGGCTGGCAGATATTTTTTTTTTTTTTTTGGGGGATACTCAGGAAATTCCAGGGGGATCCCTGAAACCTGATCATCACGTCCTTGCGTTTTGTCAGGCTTCCTTCCGCATGACCTTGTCATGGGCCGGATTCCTCACGCCATCCTCCGGCACTTCACAGCACAAGACCCAGAGACAGGCTATAGCAAATACAATGGTGTGAGCTGGGAAAGGGCAACCTTCTCCAGTGGGTGACTATTCTGTCTTGGTTTACATCCTGTGTAAACTGCAGCAGGGTTCCTTATCTGCATGAAGATCAGGGAACTTTTAAAACATCCCAAGGGCTGCTTCCAGACCCCTTGCTCTTTAGCGTGGGAGTGGAGCCTTCACCAATATAGCATTCCTAGATTTCTCTCCATTTGGAGTTCAAACCCAACATGCCTGAAAAGGAAAAGCTATCCCAATGATGTGCATTTCGAAGAACTTTGTTAACTCATGGGATTTTCCTTTTCCATTACATCCTAAACCTGCTTCTCTTTCTGTTTCTATATATACAGTAATTCAGATTCAGATTTACTTTTGACTTTAAAGAAGTTTTGAGATTTCTACTGTTTGTATATTTACATGGCGACACTTCAAAGACATTAAGGACCCTATAGTGGGTTGGAGGGCGGGGCCCGAAAGATACATTCACATCCTAACCCACGGAAACTGAGTGTGAACTTAAATTTAACAAAGAACCTTTTCAAATGTAATAAAGCAAAGGATATAAAAATCCAACCATACTGGATTGTCTTGGTGGGCCCTCAATCCAGTGACAAGTGTCCTTTTAAGAGACACACAGGTGAGAAGCGTGTCCTTCCTCACCAGGAAGTCCTTGTAAGGTCTTCTCGATGGAGGAGGAGGCTAGAGGTATGCAGTCACAAACAAAAGACCACATGGAGCCACCAAAAGCCAGAAGAGGCAAGGAAGGAGTCTCTCCTAGAACATTTGGGAGGAGCATGTTCCTGCTCACACCTTGTTGTCAGACCTCTGCCCTCCAGGCTGAAGGGAACAGATTCTTGTTTTTTGGAGCCATCAAATTCATGATGATTTGTTATGGGAGAAACAGGGCTACTGGGATTCACACAGTTTTCCAAAGGTAACATTTCTAAATAGCTACAAGCAACTCCTGACTGTTTACATTCATGGAAGGGCACTTTTAAATTGCTCTTTGGGACATTTGCATTCAAATTCTCACATATGCAAACATACATATTTATTTATCATTCAACAAATGTTTGAGTAACCACTATTTACCAGGTATTACTGGATAAGCAGTGTTTGATCCAGTCACAGAGGGGCAGCATCTGCAAACACAGACACTCCTTGGGGAAGATGGGTGGGTATATACAAGGTAGTGAGTCTGATTGGCTCTCTCAAATTGTAGTCACTCCTTTCTATTTTCTTTCCAAAAGGCAGTATAGACTACATTACCACAGGTCTGGAAGAAGCTGATACAAGGGAAACCCTTTTAGGAGCAGGCAGATTCAGCAACTCTTTCTGAAGAGGAAGAAAAGGGAGATGCTGCTGTTAGCACCAGTGTTGATCTTATGGATACAAATATCACGTGGGTTTGATTCCTCCCAGAAAATTCAGCACAGAGGAATCTTATCTGCAGGCCACTGTAGGAGTGGGATTTTCTGACTGAAAGCAGGATGTTGAGAAAAACATAAAAACTAAAATATGGGAGATAGAGGGAGCTGGGGGAAGGAGACATGGAAAGAAGGAGAAAATACACAAGAAGAATGAAAGAGACCAGTATAGCTTTGCAGCAAATTCTTTACCAACACAGCCATCAGGGAAACGGTAGCTTCCCTTAAATGTGGCCAATACTTACGCTAGCCTACAGTTGGGAAAAACTTGTCTCACACAGTCTATTTTATACTAAAATGATGAAAATCTTATGAATGTGTCGAGTACTGTACTGAAAGTGAAAATCAGAATGGTTATATGGATATGAAATGGCTATAAATGTGCTGGTTGTTTACACTCATGATTTTGAGGCTGGCCAGGAGCTCAGCTCACGGCTGCTGCCCAGAATCACCAGGAAATATCATACTGCATATTGCTAGCCCAGGAAAAGTTAAAATTTCAATATTCCAAGTATGGTTTCTATTGAATGCATACCACTTTCTCACTACTGTAAAGTCAAAAATCCTAAACTGAATCATCCTAAATTAAGTTAGGGAGAGTCTGTAGTGATTAAAAGGAAAAGATTATTGATATATGTAATAGTCTAGATGGATCTCAGGATGTTATGCTGAGTAAAAAAAAAAAAAAAAAAATCTCAGAGGCTACATAGTGTATGATTACACTTCCTGGATTAGTATGATTGTATATATACTGTGATTCCACTTATACAATAGTCTCAACAGGACAAAACACAGAGATGAAAGGAGATCAGTAGTGACCTGGATTATAAAGAATTGAAGGTCTCAGGAGAGTGTGCAAAGAGGGTGTCTTCCGAGAGATGGAACAATTCTATGTCATGATTTTAATGGTGGTAACAAAAGCCTATACATGTGATAAAGCTTCACAGAGCTATGCATCAAAACCAGAGTGCATATAAAACTGAGGCATCAGATCGCAATCCATATTTTAATAAAATTTTGGCAATATAAATTTCCTGGTATGTATATGTAATTATTATATTAACATATATATTTTAGAATATCAAGTTGTGGGCCTTTGTGGTCTCTTCAGCCTAGTTACAAATAATTGGAAACCAAGGCATCAGCAGTTTTCAAGGGTTGCATATGTGGGGATGGTTGGCAAAGCAAGTTCTTTAGGGTGGTGGAATGGTTCTGTATCTTAATTTTAGTGGTGGTAATAAGAATTTACAAATGTGATCAATTTCACAACTATGCATAAAAAGGTGGATATAAAACATTTGATAAATATAATATTCTGATAATATTAACGTGTATTATCTTGCTGTTCCCTAGACTGCTCTGGGCATTTGTGGTCTCCCCTGCTCCCTTGTAAGTAATTAGAAACCAGGACATCAGCTGCCTGTCACTCAGAGTTCAAATGGGACAGAAGAATAGATGGTTCTACCTCATATAAACTCCCCTCCCTGTATCACTCATTAATGAGTTCTTCTGAACTTAAATTCTAAGAACTGGCACTGTTTTGGAGACTGTACTTCTTTTTTTTAAGTAATTTTTTTAAAATTTTACTTTATTTTACTTTATAATACTGTATGGAGACTGTACTTCTATACTTCTTTTTCTACTTGTTTGTTTGCTTTTGGTTCTTTTAAATGAATTCATCTATTAAAATGATGAAACCAAGTGGAAGATTGAGAGATACATACTTCATGATCATGTATAGTATACAAAACTTCAATCATTAAGTTCTGTGGTATTGACATATACTAAGTGTTTGAACAGGATTGGAAAAGGTCAATATTCTTTCCACTCCCAAGAAGGGCAATAACAAAGATTGTTCAAATTATTATTATGCAATTGTGCTCATTTCACATGCTAGTAAGATTATGCTTAAAATCCTTCAGCTAGCCTTCAGCAGTACATGAACCAAGAAATTCCAGATATACAAACTGGGTTTCAAAGAGGCAGAGGAACCAGAGATCAAATTGCCAACATTGATGGGATCATGGAGAAAGCAAAGGAATTCCAGAAAAGCATCTACTTCTGTTTCATTTACTACACTAAAAACTTTGTGTGTATAACAACAAACTGGAAAATTCTTAAGATGAAAATACCAGCCCACCTTACTTGTTTCCTGGAGAAACCTGTATGCAGGTTAAAAAGCAACAGTTAGAACTGGACATGGAACAACTGACTGGTTCTAAATTGGGAAAGGAGTATGTCAAGGTGCAAATGTCAGTCCTCTTATTTAACTTATATTCGGAGTATAACATGCAAAATGCTGGGCTGGATGAATCACAAGCTGGAATCAAGACTGCTGGGGAGAAATATCAAAAACCTTGGGTATGCAGATGATACCACTCTAATGGGAGAAAGTGAAGAGGAATTAAAAGGCCTCTTGATGAATGTGAAAGAAGAGAGTGAAAAAACTGGCTTGAAACTCAACATTCAGAAATCTGAGGTCATGGCATCTGGTCCCATCACTTCATGACAAATAGAAGGGGAAAAGTAGAAATAATGACAGATTTTACTTTCTTGGGTTCCAAAATCCCTATGAATGGTGACAGAAGCCATGAAATCGAAAGATGCTTGCTCCCTGGAAGAAAAGATATGACAAACCTGGAGGTGGGTTAAATCGCTTCAGTCGTGTCCAGCTCTGCATTCCTATGAACCGTAGCCCTCCAGGCTCCTCTGTCCATGAGATTTCCCAGGCAAGAATACTGGAGTGGGTTGCCATGCCCTGCTCCAGGAGAACTTCCTGACCCAGGGACTGAACCCACATCTCTTATGTCTCCTACATTTGCAGGCAGGTTCTTAAACACTTGTGCCCCCTGGGAAGCTTAAGATGGCATATTAAAAGCAGACACATCACTTTGCCAACAAAGGTCTGTATAGTCAGAGCTATGGTTTTTCCAGTTGTCATGTGTGGTGTAAGAGCTGGACCATAAATAAGGCTGAATGCTGAGGAATTGGTGCTTTTGAACTGTGGGGCTGGAGAAAGCTCTTGAGAGTCCCTTGGGCTGCAAGGAGGACAAACCAGTCAGTCCTAATAGAATCAACCGTGAATACTCACTGGAAGGACTGATGCTGAAGCTGAAGCTCCAATACTTTGGCCACCTGATGTGAAGAGCCAACTCTTTGGGAAAACCTCTGATGCTGGGAAAGATTGAAGGCAAAAGGAGAAAGGAGCAGCAGAGGATGAGGTGGATAGATAGCATCATTGACTCAGTGGACATGAATCAGAGCAACTTTGGGAGATATTGAAGTACAGTGTAGCCTGGGTGCTGCAGTCCCTGGAGTCACAAAGTTTGGGCACGACTTAGTGAGTGAACAATGAAAAAGTGTTTTAAACCTGTAGATACCAAGTTTTTTGGAAAGCATAACAGCATTATGTCACAGGAAGATCTAGCATACTTATTTTGAATTTATTTTACAAAGAGAAAAATAATGAGCCACCAACAAGTGAGACTGAACACTTTGGACCAATGACATAGAACATGTGACATCAGGACAATTCCAGGACACACGGCCTAATAAATGCAGCTCTACTTGTGGAGGGGACAGGACTGAATATCCCAATCTTCCTCAAAGTCTAACAAATGAGACTCAATTTCAAAAGAACATTTTATTCCTGTTAACTTCATTCAAAATTTAAAACTGAATAGACTCTGAACATCAGATGGACTGATTTTTTTTTTTTTTTGGTCATTTCATGGTGAAGTAATTTTATTTATTGAGAAACCTAAATAGAGTCACAAAACTCAATACAAAGACAGAGATATATTAATGATTTTGAATAAAATTTCCATTCACCAAGAAGCCTAAGATCTGCAAGTTTTTTTAAAAGAGTTATTACATTCTGGATGGAGAAAAGTAAAGAATAGGCTAAATGAATGACCTGTTAGTAGATTACAGAAAGTTTCATAGGCTATAGTAAATTATATCTTAAACAGGATGGCAAAACTATTTTGCTGAATAATTATCAATGTATGTCACCTTGTCTAATATTCAGTTCTCCTCCACTCAGATTGTCATACTGATTGCTCTTTTCATGCCTTATTTCAGAATCTGCCTAATTTAATAACCAAAGAAAGACAAGCAGACAAAGTAAAGGTTTGTGGTGAGCCAAACTTTTTCCCATGTGTGCACAAACCACGTGGTCTATGAACATGACAGCCCCCACTTACTGTTGCGAGGAGTCACACGGGTACTGGATAGTGTGTGTATGTGCTGCCGGGCACTCAAAGACACTAAACTCTCAGCTTGAGGCAGAACTAAGCACATTTGTTCAGGGAAATCCGTGCCTCATGCGGCTCTCCAGTCTGCTCTGGGTGCTCCTGGCCTTCACCTTCTCTGGTAAGGAAGCTTCTAAATGTGGGTGCACGTGTTCAGGGTGAAAGGCCTGCACACAGGTGCGTGGAGCTTCACAGGGACTTGGGAGGAAAGGAGGGCTGGGGAAAAGCAAGCATCTTAGGATTTCAATTTTTGTCTTTGGATCCTAAATATCTCCTACATTATTTTATTTATTGCTTCATCTTTGTTTTCTGATTTTTTTTTCCCCACAGCATCTGGTGTGGCCCAGAAAGTTACTCAAGACCAGTCAGATGTATCCAGCAAAATGGGGCAGTCAGTCACCCTGAATTGTCGGTATGAAACAAGCTGGAGCACTTACTACCTTTTTGGTACAAGCAACTTCCCAGTGGACAGGTGACTTATGTTATTCGTCAGGGTTCAGAAGAGACAAATGCAAGGAAAGACCGCTACTCTGTAAACTTTAAGAAAGCAGATAAATCCTTCAACCTCACCATTTCAGCCTTACAACTGGAAGACTCTGCAAAGTACTTCTGTGCTCTCCGTGCCTCACAGTGCTTGAAGTAATAGGAAAAGCTGTACAAAAACCCTGGAGCTTAGTATGAGAGAGAGCCCCCTGTTGCAGGACCCAGCTGAAATGCACACCCACAGACCCCAGACAAGAAATGATAGTCCTGTGGTTATTTAAGTTGTGGTCTGGATCAGAAGATTTAGTTCCAGTTAAAGGCACCTTCTACGTTATTTGGAAACAGGTGTCCAGAGTAATTTTCTACTAATATATTCTCCTCTTGAATTTTTTACTTTAAATCAACTGTACAGAACATGGGTAAAGTTGTCTAAATTTGAAAACTTGCTCCATAATACTTTAAACTGGCAGTTTTACTTCATCACAAACCTGGGTCTAATTGTGTGGAATCACCATCGAAACTATTTCTTTAATCGTTTCCTCTTAGACTTTGTGTCAGGGCACAATCAGAAAAGCAGAACCATGAGTGATGTAGAATAAGAGATTAGTTCTAGGGATTAGAACTCAGGCAATGGCTAGAGCTGGTGGACGAGTCCATACAAAGTTGTCATCTTCATATCTGGTCTTGAGCCTGAATTCCCTTTACGTCAGCTTAGAGTAACATTGATGTTTTTGAACTGTGGTGTTTGATAAGACTCTTGAGAGTCCCTTGGACTGCAAGGAGATTCAACCATTCCATCCTAGAGGAAATCAGTCCTGAATATTCATTGGAAGGACTGATGCTGAAGCTGAAATTCCAATACTTTGGCCACATGGTGTGAAGAACTGACTCTTTGGAAAAGACCCTGAAACTGGAAAGATTGAAGGTGGAAGGAGAAGGGGATGAAAGAGGATGAGATGGTTGGATGGCGTCACTGACTCAATGGACATGAGTCTGAGTAAGCTCTGGGAGTTGGTGATGGACAGGGAAGCCTGGCATAGTGCAATCCATGGGGTCACAAAGAGTCCGACACAACTGAGCAACTGAACTGAACGAAACTGAACTGAGGGTAACATTTGTAAAGGAAAGTCTGATGGGGACAAAAGCATGGGCAAACTGTGACAAACAAAGTCATACTGGAACTATGAGGACAGCTGGAACCCACAAAGACTTGTCTGTCCCTCATCTCCTTCAGTCTCACAATAGTGGGTGAGTTTGAAGAGAAGCGGCTGTCATTTGCCATCATGCTACATGCACACTTGGTCCAAGACAAAGAAGATGAGGAGGACATCTAATGGGAAGTTGAGGAGTTATGAGCAGCAGCAATGTGTAGAAAAAGCATTTGCCAAAATCCAGTAGTCAACCATGGTGAAAACTCTAAGAAACACAGGAATAATGGAGAAGTTCCTCAACAGTTTTAGTATGTTTACTGGTAAAAGACTATATATTTTCCTTAAGGAAGGGAACAAAGGGAGAATATCCACTTTAATCACTCTCCTTCAGCACAGTGCTGGATGTTGTAGCCAATGCAGTAAAGCAAATACATATATAAACTATCTTTAAGCCAGAAAGGCAGTCAAATTATCACTATTTTCTATCTATGTAGAAAATCCCAAAGAATATGCCCTCCAAAACTCCTACAACTATTAAGTGGGTTCAGAAGGTCTCAGGATATATAAGGTAAACACACAAAATAAAATGCATTCTTATATACTATCAGTAAACATGTGGATACCTAAATTAAAAATATAATACTATTTACAATGGCTCAAGAAAGACCCTAAATCTTTTAGGCATAAATCTAAGAAAACATGTACAGAACTTATACACAGAAAGTACAAAACACCGCTACTTCCAAAAAATACAAATAGCCAATTATTCTAGCTATTATCCTAGAAAGACCAACTTTCCCCCATGGAGCTGCATAGGCACTTTTAGAGAAAAAAAAAAATTGATGGCACGTGTATTATGACCTGTTTTTGGACTTGATTCTGTTTATTGACTTCTTTATTTTATCCTCATACCAACAGACCATTCTGTCTTAATTACTGGGGCTTCATACACATTTTGAAATCTGGAAATGCAAGTCATGTTTTCTTTGTCTTATTCAAAGCTTATTCTAGGTCTTTGCACTTCCACGTAAGTTATAGAATATCTTCTACCACAAGAGACTGAGGTAATTTGATTGGGATTGTGTTGAATTTATGAGTGCATTTGGGACAATTGACATATTAACATATGGAGTCTTTGGATCCATAGCCTCTTTATCTGTCCTCTCTAGTTTCTTTCAGTAATCTAGGTCCCCTCTCTCAATCTAGGTCCTCTCTGGCTTCTTTCAGTAATCTAGGTCCCCTCTGGTTTCTCCTGGTTCTTTCAGTAATCTAGGTCCTCTCTGGTTTCCTCTGTTAATGCTGAGATTGTTGTAGAGGGCTGGCATTGCTGCTGTTGTTTAGTCTCTGTCGTGCCCAGCTCTTCGGGACCCCATGGACTGTAGCCCGCCAGGCTCCCCTGTCCATGGGATTTCCCAGGCAAGAATACTGGAGTGGGTTGCCCCTCCCTTCTCTAGGGGATCTTCCCAATGCAGGGGTATTTTCTACAGGTACAAACGTATGATGCGTAAATAAAAATAGTCCACCTCGTTGGCAGGCAGACTCTCTACCACTGAGCCACCTGGGAAGCAAGGCTACTTATAACAATTTTATCTTTTATTTCGTATAGCTTTTTAACCTTAATTGACCTAAATGCCCAGCATCAAATCCAGAGCTAGGACTAATTGGGTGAGGAAAAATGTGGATACAGGGAATTAATTATGCCCTGAAATAGCCAGAACAGAGCTAGGATACCTGTCAATATGAGAACAGATTTAGTTCAACAGCCAAACAGATGGTACCAACCTCTTGTTTGGGGTTTTGAAAACACTATTTCATTGAGCAGCCTTAGGAAATGGTCTTTCCTGACATTAGTGTCTGTAGGCAGCAAGGACTGGTCACCACTGAGTACCAGGCCATGATATATGTTAGTTACCCTAGAAGTGTGGTCTCAGGTCTTTCTAAGATAATAGCTAGAATAATTGGCTGTTTTTATTTTTTGGAAGTAGCAGTGTTTTGCATCTTTCTGTGTATAAGTTCTGTACATGTTTTCTGAGATTTATGCCTAAAAGATTTAGGGTCTTTCTTGAGCCATTGTTGAAGAAGGAAGTAAAATGTTTCCCAGGGAGTTGAATACTAGGTCAGCTTTACTGGGATGGAAAGCCCCAAAATTTTAAAGGGAACAATGGATACCAGGTGTGTCACTGCAATGTTTGCCCTGCAACCTAAGAAACAGGATCTAGCGCTAGGAAACAGGAACCTGACGCTAACTGCAAATTGTCACCAATGGTTACATAAACCTTACCTGCCTGCCCACCAATCATGCTCTGCCGAGTAGCCTAGTCCCCCTCCTCCCCTGCACAATAGGATAAAAGGCTCCCAAAGCGGGTGTTCAGGGCTCCCCACCTTCGATTGGCTTGGTGGGGGCCCGGATCCGAAATTGCCAATAAACTGCTTTTCTCTGAACTCCGACTGGTGGTCTCTATTGGCAGCTAGTCTCCCACAATTGTAAATAGTATTATATTTTTAATTTAGGTATCCACATGTTTACTGATAGTATACAAAAATGCATTTTATTTTGTGTGTTTACCTTATATATCCTGAGACCTCCGAAGTGATGACATTTCTCATCTCCCTAAAATGAACTGTGATTTTTATCTCTCAAATAAGAACTACTCTAGAGTTATTGGAGAAGAATCAAGAAGAGGTCTTGCATACCTTATATTAAATTAGTTCCCAAGCATTTGATAAATGACATTTTAATTGCATTTTCTAATGCTTTTGCTAGAGTCTAGAAATAAAACTGATTTTTGTGTTTGGTGACTGTATCAATGCACTAATAGGTTCTAGCTCTTAAACAGCTTGTTTAGAGGTACTTTGTATTTTCTACATGTATAAACTTATGATCTGTAAATTAAAATAGTTTTGCTTCTCCTTTTCAAACTTATTTCCTTCCCTGGTTTGATCCCAGGCCCTCTGTCAGGACAGTGAATAGAAGTAGTAAATAGAAGTACCTGTCTTGTTTGTGATCCTATAGGGAGTAATATTGACTTCAATATTTTCATTGATACCCTTTATTAGATTTGGGAATTTCTGTTTTAATTTTGATTTGTTGGTAGTGTTGATCATGCAGAGACGTTAGCCTTTCATCAAATTCTCTTGATTTTTTTTAAAGTAAATTAAGTACATTATTTTGGTTTTCATCAAGCAAAGAAAGATAACTTGACCTCATATCATCAAGATATAATCTTATAAAATTACAAATTCTGAAAGGAGCCAATATGCTAAAAAAACAATTTTTAGATTCTCCATATTTTAATTTTCAATTTTTGGGTTTTGGTATTATTTAAAATGCCACTTTGAAGTGTTTCGTCTAATCTTCTAAAAAATAAAGTCAAAGAAACCAAGAAACAAAAATGGTTTTTTTTCTGCCTTTTGCTAATAAAATAATATATTCCTACATAGCTTAAATGAATTCATTTTTAGTTGTTCCTATATTTTCAGTAGTAGTGGGTGTTGACTTGTGTATGTGTGATCCGCCGCAGAATGGACTACCAAAGAATATTTATGAATATTTGTTAAATACTTATATGGGAATGTTCCTATATCATCAGTTTAATTTTCTCCATCCTAGACTTGAGATGTTTGTTATCTGTTCTTGAATTTTGTTCACTAATATAACCCTCTATTTATCCTGTTGGAGTCTTTTGTTTAACTTGACTTCCATAGAATTGAAAAATTGCTTTTAGAGTAATTTCCAAGAGTTGTTTAGCATAACTTCTTTCACTAAGGTCACGAATACCAACTCATCTACTCATTCAGATAATGGATAACTCTTGAGTGCTTTATCTGTACCAACCTTAACACTGAATAACCTTCAAATATGGGAAGATAAAAGGCAAAAGGAAAGCTACAAAGAAGCGAACAACTGAGGGTGTGTGGCAAAGAAAGGAGCCAGAAAAAATGAAAGCAATTTGTGGAGTGGTATAGAACTAAGATACACAGATGAATACAGAGGTCATACAGCTTAGATGTGTGTATCTCAGTCGAATCCAACTCTTGGGACACCATGGACTGTAGCCCACCAGACTCCTCTGTGCATGGATTTACCCAGGCAAGAATACTGGAGTGGGTTCAGTTCAGCTCAGTTCAGCTCAGTTCAGTTGCTCAGTCGTGTCCGAATCTTCGCCACCCCATGAGCCACAGCACGCCAGGCCTCCCTGTCCATCATCAACCGCCAGAGTCCACCCAAACCCATGTCCATTGTGTCAGTGATGCCATCCAACCATTTCATCCTCTGTCGTCCCCTTCTCCTCCTGCCCTCAATCTTTCCCAGTATCAGGGTCTTTTCAAATGAGTCAGCTCTTTGCAACAGGTGACCAAAATATTGGAATTTCAGCTTCACATCAGTCCTTCCAATGAACACCCAGGACTGATCTCCCTTAGGATAGACTGGTTGGATCTCCTTGCAGTCCAAGGGACTCTCAGGAGTCTTTTCCAACACCACAGTTCAAAAGCATCAATTCTTCAGTGCTCACCTTTCTTTATAGTCCAACTTTTACAACCATACATGACCACTGGAAAAACCATAGCCTTGACTAGATGGACCTTTGTTAGCAAAGTAATGTCTCTGCTTTTTAATATGCTGTCTACGTTGGTCATAACTTTTCTTGCAAGGAGTAAGCATCTTTTAATTTCATGGCTGCAATCACCATCTGATTTTGGAGCCCAGAAAAATAAAGTCAGCCACTGTTTCCACTGTTTCCCCATCTATTTGCCATGAAATGATGGGGCCAGATGCCATGATCTTAGTTTTCTGAACGTTGAACTTTAAGCCAACTTTTTCACTCTCCTTTTTCACTTTCATCAAGAGGCTCTTTAGTTCTTCTTCACTTTCTTCCATAAGGGTGGTGTCATCTGCATATCTGAGGTTACTGATATTTCTCCTGGTAATCTTGATTCCAGCTTGTGCTTCCTCCAGCCCAGCGTTTCTCATGATGTACTCTGCATAGAAGTTAAATAAGCAAGGTGACAATATACAGCCTTGACGTACTTCTTTTCCTATTTGGAACCAGTCTTTTGTTCCATGTCCAGTTCTAACTGTTGCTTCCTGACCTGCATACAGATTTCTCAAAAGGCAGGTTAGGTGGTCTGGTGTTCCAATCTCTTTCAGAATTTTCCACAGTTTGTTGTGATCCACAGTCAAAGGCTTTGGCATAGTCAATAAAGCAGAGATAAATGTTTTTCTGAACTCTGTTGCTTTTTCCATGACCTAAATCAAATCCCTTATGACTATACAGTGGAAGTGAGAAATAGATTTAAGGGACTAGATCTGATGGACTGGAGTGCCTGATGAACTATGGATGGAGATTCATTACATTGTACAGGAGGCAGGGATCAAGACCATCCCCAAGGAAAAAAAAATGCCAAAAAGCAAAATGGCTGTCTCAGGAGGACTTACAAATAGAAGTGAAAAGAAGAGAGATGAAAGGTAAAGGAGAAAAGGAAAGATATACCCAACTGAACGCAGAGTTCCAACGAATAGCAAAGAGAGATAAGAAAGCCTTCCTCAGTGATCAGTGCAAAGAAGTAGAAGAAAACAACAGAATGGGAAAGACTAGAGATCTCTTCAAGAAAATTAGAGATACCAAGGGAACATTTCATGAAAAGATGGCCTCAATAAAGGACAGAAATTATATAGACCTAACAGAAGCAGAAGATATTAAGAGGTGGCAAGAATACACAGAAGAACTGTACACAAAAGATCTTCACGACCCAGATAACCACGAAGGTGTGATCTTTCACGCTAACCTAGAGCCAGACATCCTGGAATGTGAAGTCAGGTGGGCCTTAGAAAGCATCACTACGAACAAGGCTAGTGGAAATGATGGAATTCCAGTTGAGCTATTTCAAATCCTAAAAGATGATGCTGTGAAAGTGCTGCACTCAATATGTCAGCAAATTTGGAAAACTCAGCAGTGGCCACAGGACTGGAAAAGGTCAGTTTTCATTCCAGTCCCTAAGACTGGCAATGCCAAAGAATGCTCAAACTACTGCACAGTTGCACTCATCTCACTAGTAGAGTAATGCTCAAAATTCTCAAGTCAGGTTTCAGGAAGTTCGCGGTTCACTTATTGCTGAAGCCTGACTTGGAGAATTTTGAGCTTTACTCTACTAGAGTGTGAGATGAGTGCAACTGTGGGGTAGTTTGAGCATTTTTGGCATTGCCATTCTTAGGGATTGGAATGAAAACTTACCTCTGCTGTATCATCGAAGAAACTGGAATGGGTAGCCATTTCCTTTTTCAGGAGGCTATTCTTGATCCAGGGATCGAATCCCCATTGCCTGCACTGCACATGGATTCTTTACCGACTGAGCCACCAGGGATACTCACCTTTCAATCTGAGAAATATTTCAAAAGATTGACGTCCAGTGGGAGTCTAGCTCTGCAGTTCATTTATTCAGTCACTAGAGGAGGGGTGCATCATTTGGAAACAGCGCTCTTTTCTGGCTATCAAGGAAAGGAAGTTTATGTTTTCCATCGATGATCTACAGAAAAGTAAAAAAAAAAAAAAAAGAGAGGAGAGATTTTCATCATCTTTTTTTTCTTTTTAAAAATTTATTTATTTATTTATTTATTTTTAATTACAATACTGTCTTTGTTTTGCCATACATTGACATGAATCAGCCATAGGTGAACACAATCTCCCATCATCATCTTTAGATAAACTGATTTCATAATCCTTTGTTGAGTGCATGTGGTCAAGGATTCAGGGGATCATAGCCTTATAGCCTAAACCTTTTCCATGTACCTCTCTAAACCTTGCTTTCCCATTTCCCACCCCTGTTTAACTCTTCTCTTCCCTATTCCTTATGCTCTTTTCTCTTCACTCCTCTTTTTCTGCCAGGATCATCCACCTCCACCCTTCTCCACTCGATAGTTTGCTTTCCCTTCTGTCTTATCTGTCTCAGCATCCTTGGTGTTTCTCTGTCTCAGCATCTTTGATGCAGAGCACCTACATACATGGGCATAGAGGACATAAGGATTAAGGACCATTGTTCAAGGAGGATGAGGAGAATACCAACCGTGTCATCAGTTACTATGTCAAGAACAGATGTATTGAGAAATGTCTGCCTAGATGGAGATAGATGCATGATTCCAAGGATCTTTTCAGGATGCTGAGACCCAGTGTCTGAGCTCAAGATGTTTAGCTTTCTGTCCCAATGTTATTAATATTTCCTGTCCCTCAGAGCAAACACAGCCTACTTTGAAATCTCACATACCTTTGCTTGAACATGGATGGGAATTTTTATCTCTTTACAATTCAGAGCTCAGTACAGTTTTCTGGGATTAAACAATGTTTTCCACAAGCTTCATGGAACATCAGAAAATTTCTTTGAAGAAGAAATGATAGAACAATGGTTCTGGATAGACACACCATCGTGATCAGTGTTCCTTTTTCAGAGCCAGACTTTAAACTTCACAGAGGATGGCAGCACACACCCTGTGAGTTGGGGATGTCTCTCCTTCTTTGGGGGACATGACTAAAACAGGGCAGGAAGACCTAGACAAGGAACTGCTTGATCATTGGCTGACAGATCCTGGTGACAACACACTGCAAGGGATGATACCTGCACTGGTTGTAAGTCTCTAACAGCAGCAGTTGCTTCTGTTCTCAGGAAACAAGCCCAGGAGCAGACACAAGTGTGAGCTCTGAGCCCACAGTCCTGGTTTGTCCTTGAAGTATGAGGCTGGTGATTGGAGTAACTGTTTTTCTGACCTTGGGTAAGTGTTCTTTGTCTACAAGGGATGACTTTGAGGCCAAGGAACCGTAAAGGGTCATTTGTTCTCTACTCCTCTCCCTGTATTTTATTCAGCATTATAGCAATGGAATTGAGAACAGATGTATGCATTTGCTAGGGAGTACAAACTTCTACATGATAGGTTAATTCATAGTCATGATCTGGAAGAGAACTTAGCAGTAAGCAGGTTGGAAGAAATTTCTGGGGTTACTGATCCAGGATCCCAGGATAAAGCCTATAGAGTCTCAGATTCTTGCCATGTGTCTTTGCTCTCTATATAATAAACACCAATAATATTTCTCAGGACATAGATAAAAATACTGGAGCAGGGGGTAGGTCCAGACAGTTTGGGGAGTGTTGTGCTCTTGATCCATAGAATTACACTGATTTGTTGTCAGGAGATAATTTTATTTTCTTGACCCTTTAGGGAATGTGATTAATGCTAAGACTACCCAGCCCAGCTCCGTGGATTGTGCTGAAGGAGAAGATGTAAACTTGCCTTGTAACCATTCTACCACTGGTGGAGAGGACTATATACATTGGTATCGGCAAAATCCGAATCAGAGTCCACAGTATGTCATTCATGGCTTACGAGGCATAGTGAACAGCAGCATGGCCTCTCTGCACATAGCTTCAGACAGAAAGTCCAGCACCTTGGTCCTGCCCCAGGTCACCCTGAGAAACGCCGCTGTGTACTACTGCGTCCTGAGAGAGGCACACTGGGACAGATGGGGCTGTACCTGTGCAGCATCTCTGATGGGAAGAAGAGGGGACGGGGTGGAGAGAGCAGTCACTAGAGCAAATTTAGAGTTACTTAGAAGGAGAGTCAGAGAGCAGTAAGAGATGAGGAAAATGAAGGGAAGGGAAATGGAAGAAGATGATTAAAGAAAAGAAGAAACAGAAGACCAGGAATAAGCACCTAGTTTACTGATGAATCTGAGAAGAATTTTGAGGAGTGTCAGAATCATACTTTTAACATAGCAATAAAGTAAGAGGTATTAATAATTTTAACGACCCTTTCTCATGTCAATAAAATGTTGGTTTCAGTGTGCTAGTCCCAACATAAGAAGTGGGAAACATACAAATAATTCTCCTTGTACTAAAGGCTTCTTTCATTTGGATCCAAGGCCAAGTCTAGACTCTGATGTGTTACAGTTTTTCACTTACCAGAAACAAATTACTCTCTCTGAGAAAGATCTGAAATATTATTTTTGCTAGTCTAGAGCATTCATATTTCCCATGAAGAAGTTTTTTGAAAGAAACAAAAATTAAGTGAATAGTAATTGTGCACTTTCTAAGCAGGTCTGGAAACCCTGCCTCTGTAAGGAGTTTTCATCAATTTGATAACCCCTAAGCAGCAGATGGGGGCTCCCCCATGGTTCAGCAGTAAAGAGTCCACCTGCAATGCAGGAGCTGCAAGAGACCCGGGTTCAGTCCTTGTTCAGGAAAAGCCCTTGGAGGAGGGCATGGCAACCCATTCCAGTATCCTTCCCTGGAGAACCCATGGACAGAGGAGCCTGGCAGACTACAGTCTTTAGAGTTGCAAAGAATCGGACATGACTGAGGTGACTTAGCATGCAAGCAGCACGTGGGGCTTACCCTGGTGGCTCAGTGGTAAAGAATCTTCCTGCCAATGCAAGGGACACAGGTTTAATCCCTGGTTGGAGAACTAAGGTTCCACATGCCTTGGAGCAACTAAGCCTACGTGTTGCTACTACTGAACCATCCTTGAATTGTCGATCTGAATGTTAGTGTTTGCAGATTACTTCACTTTCACTGCAGTGAAAATATACAGGTCCTCATCTTCCATCCCTTTTACCCCTAAATCTACTGACAGAGAATCGATATTATTTACAGAGCCTGAGATAAGAGCACAAACTAAAATTATCTTCATATGGTTTCAAAATCACTTATTTTTCTCTAAAATAGCCTACTAAAATTAAAAAGCAGAATACAAAACTAGTAATCAACAGTTTAAAAATGTATTTACAATAGAAATAAAAATAATATTTTCACTTTAATAAAAATAAAACTATTACAATTCAATTTTCAATGTCCAGCTGGTGGTTAAGATAACTAATATTGCTCCCAATGCAGGCTGAGTCTAAATAAACATATATAACTTTTAAAGTCATCAGTTCCATTTTTATAGAATCCATATATGTGCATTAATAAATAATTTTTTTCTCTTTCTGACTTATATCACTTTATTTAACAGGTTCTAGGCTCACCCACCTCACTAGAACTGTCTCAAATGTGTTTTTTATGGCTGAGAAATATTCCATTATATATAAGTATGACAACATCTTTATCTGTTCATCTGTTGATGGACCCTATTTGCAGGGCAAAACTAGAGACACAAACATAGAGAATAGACTTTGGACACAGTAGGGGAGGGAGAGAGTGGGAAAAATTGAGAGAGTAGCATTGAAACATATGCTTTACCATATGTAAAATAGATAGCTAGTGGGAAGTTCCTGTATGATGCAGGGAGCTTAACACGGAGCTCTGTGACAACTTAGAGGAATAGGGGGAAAGACTCAAAAGGAGGGGACGTATGTATACTTCTGGCTGATTCACATCATTGTATGGCAAAAACCAACACAATATTGTAAAGCAATTATCTTCAAATTAGAAATAAATTAATTTTTAAAAATAAATTTAAAAAATAATACTGTTTAATGCAGCAAAGTGTTCCAGCCAATAGAAGCAACTTCTGATCATGCTGATTCATGAGCACCCTTCAGAACCACAAGTAAGTGCATAAGAGAAGCAAAAGCTGCATCCTCAGCACTTCTGGGAAACAGTATTTCATTAAGGAAGAATCTAGTGCATCCATGCCCTGTGAGAGCAAGATAGGGCTATACAGTTAATTTTTGCTTTCTTTTCTCTAAAATTCTCCCCAATTCCTAATCAGGGTCTGCCTTCTCCTAAATGTTCTCAGAAAATGTCCCTCAAATCATAAAATAATGATCTATTTCCTACTCTACCCCTGGCCAGCGCGTTCTGAGTTGGTTGCGGTGGGGGTGGGGCGTCCTGTCAGCGTCACCTGAGCAGGAGTTGCTGGGTGAGCTGATTGGCTTCGGGAGCTCCCTAGGGGTTTTGTTAAGTGTCTTACAGTGAAAATGCCCCAACAAGAAGAGGCAGCAGCATGCAGAGGCTAGCAGGCACTGTGCTGGGGCTTTTGTTTGCCCAGGTTTGCTGTGAGTTGGGGCTGCCCCACAGGGGATCTGAAGGAATGAGGCGCTGCTCTGTTGTTGAGGGAGGGAGAGGAGCTGACAAGTCCTGCAGACATTTTATCCTTCTCATCATCTATGGGGATGGGGAGGGCACTTTCAGGGTTTTGTAGGAGTTACAGTGACCCTCCCCAGTGACAGTTTATCTTTCCTCATCAGGTGTGCGAGGGGTGGATGTGGAGCAGAGTCCCCCAGCTCTGAGTCTCCAGGAGGGAGCCAGCTACACGCTTCGGTGTAATTTTTCTACTTCCTCACAGAGTGTGAATTGGTATCTTCAGAACTCTAGGGGCCGCATCATCCACCTGTTTAATATTCCTTCAGGGACAAAGCAGGATGGAAGATTAAAGGCCATGACAGTCCCTACAGAACGCCGCAGCTCACTGCACATTTCCTCTTCGCAGACCACAGACTCGGGCACTTACTTCTGTGCTGCACAGCACAGCGCTCCCCAGGCACCTGCAGCCTGTACTCAAACCCTCCGCGGGCTCAGCCCCTCCTCCAGCCACAGTCACACCGTGAGGCCGCCACGGGGCATTTGCAGTGCTTCCTGTTACTCACCTGCATCAGTACAGTTTTAACCACAGACACTTTCTGGCCCTACAGATTATGGACTTTGGTCTTTATCTTCCCTTCTCAACATGTATCTCCATCTGCATTAGAAACTTCTAGCTGGGAACTAGCAGAGTAGTTGATAAGAGGATAGAATTAAAATAAATATTTAACCACAGCTTCCCAGTGGCGAAGAATTTGCCAACCAATGGAGGAGATGCAGAAGACATGGGTTTGATCCCTGGGTGAGCAAGATCCTCTGGAGGAGGAAATGGTAACCCACTCCAGTATTCTTGGGGAACACTGGGAAATCTCACGGACAGAGGAGCCTGGCTGACTCCAGTCCATGGGGTCTCAAAGAGCTGGACTGACTGAGTGACTAAGTACACATGGTGAACTCAAAAATATTAAAAAGTAAAAAGAATTAAATGAAATCACTCCAATAAAGATTTTATCCATTGTGTGAGAGGGTGGGGCCTACTGACAGAATTAAAGCAGATATGAACTTAGAGTTCTAGGTGGCTGAGAAGAGCAGAAGCGGAACTTGAGTTGCCACTGAGCACTGACGCCAGAAACAATGGACAGGATACTGGGAGCATCATTTTTGATTCTGTGGCTTCAGCTAGGCTGTGACTTGTGGAGGAGAAAACCTAGGATATCTCATCAATTAGGCGGACTGAGAAAACTGGATTACAAACAAGTTCATGCAGATAGAAACTCTAAGAAAGAAAGAGATGTCTGTGGAACTAACAACTTTTTAATCTCTTTAAGTAGGGGTGAGTGGACAACAGAAGGAAAAAAGGGATCAAGAGCAGGTGAAACAGAGCCCTCAATCTTTGACAGTCCAGGAAAGAGAGATTTCAATTCTGAACTGTAGTTATGAGAAGAATGCATTTGACTCTTTCTTGTGGTACTGCCAATGTCCTGGTAAAGGCCCTGCATTCTTGATAGCCATAAGTTCAATTATGAATGAAATGGAAGATGGAAGTTTCACTGTTTCTCTCAATAAGAGTGCCAAACAGCTCTCATTGCACTTCTCAGCTTCCCAGCCTGGAGACTCAGCCACCTACATCTGTGCAGCAAGTGCTGGGCACTCCCCCAGGCACCTGCAGCCTGTACTCGAGCTGCAGCCACACCCTGCTCTGTAGATGAAACACACACATGCACACACACACACACACACACACAAACACACACACAATCTGTTCGGTCATAAAAATCTTAATATATTTAAGAAAGCTGAAGTTATATAGAATTTATTCTTCAACCAAAATGGAAATGATACAGAATATCTAGTAAAAAGAGATGTCTTTAGAAACTCTCAAGTATTTGGAGTATATGCACTGACTTAAAAATAACCATAGGTTAAAGAAACAATTACTATGACTTTAGAAAATATTTTGCAAGTAAATATTGTGAGAGCACATTATATAAATATGTACAAGATGCAGATAAAATAATATGTAGAAGGAAATTTATCTATTTAAATGCTTATTTAACTAAAGAAAAAGGTTGAAAAACTATCATTTAGGCTTTCAGTGAAAGATGATAGAAAAGCGAATTAAACCCAATATAAACTGAAAGAAGTAAATAATAAAATGTTGGACTGGTGAAATACAAAGAATGCTATAGGGGTAGCCATGAAATACAAAGTTAATTTTGTTAAAATGGTCAATAAGATTGAAATATTTTTAGGTAGAATTATCAAGGGAAAAAGAAAAATCAAATTATAAACATAAATAACTAAAAAGAAAATTATTCTACAAGTTCTATAATGTTAAAAGGGTAATAAAAGAATATAATTAACAAGTTATGTCACTGAGTAAGTTTATAGAAGTAGATTTACACAAGTAGGGAAGATTTATTTTTTTGACAAAGTGCAAAGACAATTCAATGGGGGCAACACAGTCTTATGAGCAAATGATGTCGGGACAATTGGATATTCTTGGGAAATAATTAAAATTTGGCCAAATATCACATCTTATACAAAAATTTGGGTACAGCCTCAAAATGAACCATACATCCAAGTGTAAGATGTAAAATTACCAAATCTTTTAGGAAAAGCATAAGAGAATACCTTCATGACCTAGGGTTAGACAAAAAAATTTTGACATGACACCAAGAGCACGATCCATAAACAAACTTAGATTTCATTAAAATTAAAAATTAGCTCTGTGAAAGACACTGTTTGCTCTGTGAAAGGCACTGTTAAGAGAAGGAAAATGATAAACCACAGAAATGACAGGAAATACATTTTCATCGAAAGATTGTGTTCAGAATACAATGAACTCTCTAGACAGCAGTAAGAAAACAGTTCAGCTGAAAACTGGATGATAGATTTACACAGACACTTCACCAGAGAGCTATGTGGTAAAGAAATAAGCATATAAAAAGATGGTCAGTCTAAATCAAATATCTCTCTTAGTAAATGTCACATTGCACTAGAAAATATGTGGGTTTTTTTTTCAAATATCCTTTGATACTGATTTCTAACATAATTGCACTGTGATTAGAAAACAGACTGTAAGATTTTAATATCTTTAGACCATGACAATTTGCACCTTGTTTTATGTCCCTGGATATGTACCAATGTCTCCTAGAATATAGTCTATGGGACCTTGAATAGAATTTGCATCCTACTGTCCCTTCGGAAGGAGATCAACCCTGGGATTTCTTTGGAAAGAATGATACTAAAGCTGAAACTCCGGGTACTTTCGCCACCTCATGCGAAGAGTTGACTCATTGGAAAAGACTCTGATGCTGGGAGGGATTTGGGGCAGGAGGAGAAGGGGACGGCCGAGGATGAGATGGCTGGATGGCATCACGGACTCGATGGACTTGAGTCTGAGTGAACTCCGAGAGATGGTGATGAACAGGGAGGCCTGGCGTGCTGCGATTCATGGGCTCGCAAAAGAGCCGGACACGAGTGAGCGACTGAACTGAACTGAACTGTTGTGTGAAAATTGCTTAAGTCTTAATTATGTTGATTCATAGTGCTTTTCAGGTCTACTGTACCCTACTACTTTTCTATATATTCATTCTACTAATTTTTGAGAGTTTGCTATCGAAACTCCAACCAAAATTTTTAATTTATTTACTTAAAAATAGTTGTAATATACAGTGGAACTGTATTCTGTGCTGTGTTTTCTAAGACTAATGTGTGCTTTCATAATTTAAAAAATAAAGAGAAAAAAAGATGGTCAAAATTATTAGTCATTAGGGAAATGCAAATTAAGACACAAAGAGATACTACTTCACATCTACCATAAAGACTAAAATTAAAAATACTGACAATATCAAGTTCTGGCAAAGATGTAGAGAAATTGGAGCACTCATTTATTGGTGGGTGCTCGGAATGGTCCAGTCATTCTGGAAAAAGTTCAGCAGTTCCACATGAACTTAAATATTCACTTACCTTACAACTCTGCTATCACACTCCTGAGTATTTATACTTGAGAAATGAAAAACATATTTACACAAAAATCTGTACATGAATATTAATAGAAGCTATATTTGTGATGACCAAAAGCTGGACATCAGTCAAGTATTCTTCACTGGGTGGATAGATTAATAAATCCACTGTTATGCATCTGTACAATGACATATTATTTATAGATTTTTTCAACTTGTAATAGAGTTGTGTCTCAATAAACCATTTTCAGTTGAAAATAACAAAAATGCATTTAATATACCTAACCCAGCCTACATTAAAGGTGCTCAACTCTTACTTTAGCCTACTTACTTTTTTTTTACTTTAACCTAATTACTTTTTCTTTAGGTGGGAGAAATCATCTAACACAAAGTTTATTTTATAGTAAAATGTTGAAAATCTCACGCAATTTATTGAGTGCTGTACTGAAAGTGGAAATAGAATAGTTGTATGATTACAGAATGAAGGCACATGTGTCAGTTTTTTACCCTCATGATCTCAGGGCTGGCCAGGAGCTCAGCTTATTGGTGCTGCCCAGATCACCAAAGAATATATAGCAAATGTTGCTAGCGTGGGAAAAGATCAAATTTAAAAATTCAAAGTGTGGTTTCTACTGAATGTGCATCACTTTCTTACCACTGCAAAGTCAAAAATCCAAAGTCAAGACATCATAAGTTGGTGACAGTCTGTGATTAAAAGAAACAGACTACTGATACATGCAATAGCTTAGATGAGGCTTCCAAGGTGGCTCAGTGATAACAATCTGCTGCAGTGCAGGAGATGGGGGTTTGATCCCTGGGTGGGGAAGATTCCCTGGAGAAGGAAATGACAACCCACTCCAGTATTCTTCCCTGGAAAAATCCAAGGACAGAGAAGCCTGGAAGTCTACAGTTAGTGAGGTTGCAAAAGAGTGGGACTTGACTTAGCAACTAAAAAACAATAGCCTAGATGGCTTTCAGGATGTTGTGCTGAATGAAGAAATAGTCAATCTCAGAGACTACATGGTGTATGATTGCACTTAATGGATTATTATGATTGTATACATATAGTGATTCTACTTATACAACATTCTCAAAGAACAAAATTAGAGATGAAAAAGAGATCAGTAGTCAGGGTTAGAAAGAGCTGCAGGGATGGGGAGAGTATGCACAGGGGATTTCTTTAAGAGACAAAACAATTCTGTGTCATGATTTTAGTGGTGGTACAATAACCAAAACGTGTGATAAAATTTCATGGACTAATGCATCAAAACCAAAGAATGCATATAAAAACTGATGATAAGGTTATGGTATTTTGATAAAATTTTATCAATATCAATTTCTTGATATATGTAATTGTTAGATTAGTATATATCTATATTTTATAATATCATGTTGTTTTGCAAGCTTCTGCAGTCATTCATGATCTCCTCTACTTAGTTACAAATAGTTTCAAGCCCAGGCATTCGTTGCCTGTCAGCACTCAGAAGTGAAATGAGACAGAAGAATAGATGTCCCAGATAAATACAAACTATCCTCCCTGCTTCAGTCATTCATGAGTTATTTTGATATTAAATTCCATGAACTGGCACTATTTCAGACCTTGTCTGTATTTTCTTTTCTACTTATCTATTTGCATTTGGTTCTTTTATATTAATTAATCTATTACATCAATAAAAGCAAATGGAAGATAGGCAGCTACATTCCACATGAACATGAAACAGTGCAGAGAACTTCAGTCGCCCACCTCTCTGGTGTTGACAGGTACTAAGTGTCTACAGTCTGTAAATATTAAGTTGTGTAGGAGTACATTATAGCATTAAACCAGAGAAAGATCTGGCATATTTCTCTTAACTGTATTGTATAAAGAGAAATAATAATGAGCAACTGACAAATGAAACTGAATACTCTGGACCAATGAGACAGAAAATGTGACATGAGAATGATTCTAGGACAGATGATCTAATAAGTACAATTCTACATTTAGAGGTAACAGGATTGAATAGCCTGATTGCCCTCAAGGTTTAATACATAAGTTCAATATAAAATTTCAAAATAATAACATTTTATTTCAATTATAATTTCATTTAAATATACACCACTGAATAGACTCTGAAATTCAGATGGGCTGATTTTTTAAAGTGATTTTATGTTGAAGTGATTTTATTTATTGAAAAATCTAAGTGGAGCACTGGAACACAGTAAAAAAAAAAAAAAAAAGACAGAGGTACATTAATTGTTTTGTATAAGATTGCTATTCACCCAGAAGTCCTAAGATCTGTGACTGCTTTAAAATACTCACTAGATTCTGGATAAAGAAAAGTAAGTATAGGCTAAATGAAAGACAAATCAGTAGATTACAAGGATATTTCTTAGGCTATACTAAATTATATCTTAAAGAGGATGACAAAATTATTTTTACTGAATCAATGTATGTCAACTTTGGCTTCACAGCTGAATTCTACTAAAAATTTAGAGAAGAGCTAACACCTATCCTACTCAAACTCTTTCAGAAATTTGCAGAGGAAAGTAAACTTCCAAACTCATTCTATAAGGCCACCATCACCCTAATGCCAAAACCTGACAAAGATGCCACAAAAAAAGAAAACCACAGGCCTATATCACTGAGGAACATAGATGCAAAAATCCTTAACAAAATTCTAGCGAACAGAATCCAACATATTAAAAAGATCACACACCATGACCAAGTGAGCTTTATCCCAGGGATGCAAGGATTCTTTAATATCCACAAATCAATCAATATGATACACCACATTAACAAATTGAAAGATAAAAAGCATATGATTATCTCAAGAGATACAGAAAAAGCCTTTGACAAAATTCAACATCCATTTATGATAAAAACTCTCCAGAAAGCAGGAATAGAGGGAACATATCTCAACATAATAAAACCCATATATGACAAACCCACGGCAAACATTATCTTCAATGGTGAAAAATTGAAAGCATTTCCCCTAAAGTCAGAAACAAGACAAGGATGCCCACTCTCACCACCACTATTTAACATAGTTTTTGAAGTTTTAGTCACAGCAATCAGAGAAGGAAAAGAAATAAAAGGAATCCAGATTGGAAAAGAAGAAGTAAAACTCTCACTGTTTGCAGATGACATGATCCTCTACAGAGAAAACCCTAAAAACCCCACGAGAAAATTACTAGAGCTAATCAATGAATAAAGTTGCAGGATATAAAATTAACACACAGAAATCTCTTGCATTCCCATACACTAACAATGAGAAATCAGAAAGAGAAATTAAGGGAGAAATTCCATTCATCATTGCAATGAAAAGAATAAAATACTTAAGAATAAATCTACTTAAAGAAACAAAGAGAGAAGGAAATGGCAACCCTACTGCAGCACTCTTGCCTGGAGAATCCCATGGATGGAGGAGCCTGGTAGGCTGCAGTCCATGGGGTTGCTAAGAGTTGGACACGACTGAGCGACTTCACTTTCACTTTTCACTTTCATGTATTGGAGAAGGAAATGGCAACCCACTCCAGTGATCTTGCCTGGAAAATCCCAGGGACGAGAGAACCTGGGTGGGCTGCCATCTATGGGGTCACACAGAGTTGGACATGACTGAAGTGACTTAGCAGTAGCAGCAAAGAAACAAAAGACCTATATATAGAAAACTATCAACCACTGATGAAAGAAATCAAAGATGACTCAGATAGATGGAGAAATATACCATGTTTATGGATCAGAAGAATCAATACAGTGAAAATGAGTATACTATCCAAAGTAATCTATAGATTCAATGCAATCCCCATCAAGCTACCAATGGTATTTTTCAGAGAACTAGAACAAATAATTTCACAATTTGTATGTAAATACAAAAACCTTGAATACTCAAAGCAATCTTGAGAAAGAAGAATGGAACTGGAGGAATCAACCTGCCTGACCTCAGACTCTACTTCAAGGCTACAGTCATAAAAACAGTATGGTACTGGCACAAAGACAGCAGTATAGATCAAAGGAACAAAATAGAAAGCCCAGAGATAAATCTACCTATGGATGCCTTATCTTTTACAAAGGAGGCAAGACTATACAATGGAGAAAGACAATCTCTTCAACAAGTGGTGCTGGGAAAACTGGTCAACCACTTGTAAAAGAAAGAAACTAGAACACTTTTTAACACCATACACAAAAACAAACTCAAAATGGATTAAAGATCTAAATGTAAGACCAGAAACTATAAAACTCCTAGAGGAAAACATAGGCAAAGCACTCTCTGACATAAATCAGAGCAGGATCCTCTATGATCCACCTCCCAGAGTAATGGAAATAAAGGCAAAAATAAGCAAATAGGACCTAATTAAACTTTTGCACAATGAAGAAAACTATAAGCAAGGTGAAAAGACAGCATTCAGAATGGGAGAAAATAATAGCAAATGAAGCAACTGACAAAGAATTAATCTCAAAAATAAACAAGCAGCTCCTGCAGCTCAATTCCAGAAAACTAAATGACCCAATCAAAGAACTAAACAGACATTTCTCCAAAGAAAACAAACATATGACTAACAAACACATGAAAAGATGCTTAACATCACTCATTATCAGAGAAATGAAAACCAAAACCACAGTGAGGTACCATCTCACGCCGGTCAGAATGGCTGGTATCCAAAACTTTACAAGCAATAAATGCTGGAGAGGGTGTGGAGAAAAGGGAACCCTCTTACACTGTTGGTGGGATGGAAACTAATACAGTCACTATGAAAAAAAGTGTGGAGATTCCTTAAAAACCTGGAAAGAGAACTGCCTTATGACCCAGCAATCCCACTGTTGGCATACATACCGAGGAAACCAGAATTGAAAGAGACACACATATCACAATGTTCATCGCAACACTGTTTACAATAACTAGGGCATGGAAGCAACCTAGATGTCCATCAGCAGATGAATGGATAAGAAAGCTGTGGTATGTATACACAATGGAGTATTACTCAGCCTTTAAAAAGAATGCATTTTAATCAGTTCTAATGAAGTGGATGAAACTGGAGCCTATTATACAGAGTGAAGTAAGTCAGAAAGAAAAACACGAAAACAGTATACTAAAACATATATAAGGAACTTAGAAAAATGGTAATGATGACCCTATATGTGGGACAGAAAAAGAAACACAGATGTATAGAACAATCTTTTGGACTGTGTAGGAGAAGGCGGGGGTGGGATGATTTGAGAATAGCATTGAAACATGTACATTATCACGCATGAAAGAGATTGCCAGTCCAGGTAGGATGCATGAGACAGGGTGCTCAGGGCTGGTATACTGGGATGGCACTGAGGGATGGGATGGGGAGGGAGGTAGCAGGGGAATTCAGGATGGGGAACACATGTACACCTATGACCAGGAGCTGACTGTGGCTCAGATCATTAACTCCTTATTGCCAAATTAAGACTGAAATTGAAGAAAGTAGGGAAAACAGTTAGACCATTCAGGTATGACCTAAATCAAATCCCTTATGATTATACAGTGGAAGTGAGAAATAGATTTAAGGGCCTAGATCTGATAGACAGAGTGCCTGATGAACTATGGAATGAGGTTTGTGACACTGTACGGGAAACAGGGATCAAGACCATCCCCATGGAAAAGAAATGCAAAAAAGCAAAATGGCTGTCTGAGGAGGCCTTATAAATAGCTGTGAAAAGAAGAAAGGCAAAAAGCAAAGGAGAAAAGGAAAGATATAAGCATCTGAATGCAGAGTTCCAAAGAACAGCAAGAAGAGATAAGAAAGCCTTCTTCAGCGATCAATGCAAAGAAATAGAGGAAAACAACAGAATGGGAAAGACTAGAGCCTCTCTTCAATAAAATTAGAGATACCAAAGGAACATTTCATGCAAAGATGGGCTCGATAAAGGACAGAAATGGTCTGGACCTAACAGAAGCAGATGATATTAAGAAGAGGTGGCAAGAATACACGGAAGAACTGTACAAACAAAATCTTCACGACCCAGATAACCATGATGATGTGATCACTAATCTAGAGCCAGATATCTTGGAATGTGAAGTCAAGTGGGCCTTAGAAAGCATCACTACGAACAGAGCTAGTGGAGGTGATGGAATTCCAGTTGAGCTGTTTCAAATCCTGAAAGATGTTGCTGTGAAAGTGCTGCACTCAATATGCCAGCACATTTGGGAAACTCAGCAGTGGCCACAGGACTGCAAAAGGTCAGTTTTCATTCCAATTCCAAAGAAAGGCAATGCCAAAGAATGCTCATACTACCGCACAATGCACTCATCTCATATGCTAGTAAAGTAATGCTGAAAATTCTCCAAGCAGGCTTTAGCAATACATGAATCGTGAACTCCCTGATGTTCAAGCTGGTTTTAGAAAGGGCAGAGGAACCAGAGATCAAATTGCCAACATCCACTGGATCATCAAAAAAGCAAGGGAGTTCCAGAAAAACATCTATTTCTGCTTTATTGACTATGCCAAAGCCTTTGACTGTGTGGATCACAAGAAACTTTGGAAAATTTTGAAAGAGATGGGAATACCAGACCGTTTGATCGGCCTCTTGAGAAATCTGTATGTAGGTCAGGAAGCAACAGTTAGAACTAGACATGGAAAAACAGACTGGTTCCAAATAGGAAAAGGAGTCCGTCAAGCCTGTATATTGTCACCCTGTTTTTTTAACTTATATGCAGAGTACATCATGAGAAACGCTGGACTGGAAGAAACACAAGCTGGAATCAAGATTGCCGGGAGAAATATTAATAACCTCAGATATGCAGGTCACACCACCCTTATGGCAGAAAGTGAAGAGGAGCTGAAGGGCCTCTTGATGAAGGTGAAAGAGGAGAGTGAAAAAGTTGGCTTAAAGCTCAACATTCAGAAAATGAAGATCATGACATCCGGTCCCATCACTTCATGGCAAATAGATGGGAAAACAGTGGAAACAGTGTCAGACTTTATTTTTTTGGGCTCCCAGATCACAGCAGATGGTGACTGCAGCCATGAAATTAAAAGACGATTACTCCTTGGAAGAAAAGTTGTGACCAGCCCACATAGCATATTCAAAAGCAGAGACATTACTTCGCTGACTAAGGTCCGTCTAGTCAAGGATATGGTTTTTCCTGTGGTCATGTATAGATGTGAGAGTTGGACTGTGAAGAAGGCTGAGCACCGAAGAATTGAACTGTGGTGTTGGAGAAGACTCTTGAGAGTCCCTTGGAATGAAAGGAGATCCAACCAGTCCATTCTGAAGGAGATCAACCCTGGAATTTCTTTGGAAGGAATGATGCTAAAGCTGAAACTTCAGTACTTTGGCCACCTGATGCTAAGAGTTGACTCACTGGAAAAGACTCTGATGCTGGGAGGGATTGTGGGCAGGAGGAGAAGGGGACGACTGAGGATGAGATGGCTGATGGCATCACGGACTCGATGGACATGAGTCTGAGTGAACTCTGGGAGTTGGTGATGAACAGGGAGGCCTGGTGTGCTGCGATTCATGGGGTTGCAAAGAGTCGGACATGACTGAGCATCTGAACTGAACTGAACTGAACTGATGACCAATTCGTGTCATTGTATGGCAAAAACCACTAAAATATTGTAAAGTAATTAGCCTTCATTTAAAATAAATAAATTAATTAATTAAAATGTATGTCAACTTGTTTAATCTTCAGTTTCCCTCAATTTAAACCTTTAATATTAATTGCTGTCTTCATGCCTCTTTTCAGGGTCTGCCAAACTTAATGACCAGGGAAAGAAAAGTAGACAAAGTAAAGGTGTGTGGTGAGCCAGTCTTTATCTGTACACAGACCACATGGTCGATGAACATGACACACTACTTCCTGTTTGGGAGGAGTCACAGAGAAACCAGTTACCATGTATATGTGCTGCCAGGCACTCAAAGACACTGAAATCTTAGCTTGAGGCAGAACTGAGCATATTTGTGTAGAAGAATCCATGCCTCATGTCTCTCTCCAGTCTGCTCTGGGTGTTCCTGGCCTTCACCTTCTCTGGTAGGGATGCTCTCAAGCATGGGTGTGAATGTTCAGGGTGAAAGGACTGCAGACAGGCACGTGGAGCTTCACAGGGACTTGGGGAGGAAAGGAGGATTGGGGAAAAGCAAGCATCTTATGATTTTAGTATGGTTTGTAAATGTTTGGGTCCAAAATTAGTTGAATTTCTACATTATTGTGTTCACTATTTCAGCTCTATTTTCTTGCCCTCCCCCCACCCAGGATCTAGTGTGGCCCAGAAAGTTAGTCAGTATCAGCCAGACATAACCAGTCAAGTGCGGAACGTAGTCATCCTGAACTGTTGGTATGAAACAGGTTGGAACGTGTACACCTACTGGGTATTTTGGTACAAGCAGCTTCCCAGTGGAGAGATGACTTATCTCATTCATCATTATTCAGAAGATGGGAATGAAAGGGAAGGCCACTACTCTGTAAACTTTCAGAAAGCACATAAGTTCATCAGCCTCACCATTTCATCCTTAAAGCTGGAGCATTCTGGAAAATACTTCTGTGCTCTCTGGGAAAGCACAGTGCTTGAACTAATAGGAAAAGCTGAACAAAAATCCCAGAGCTTAATAAGAGAAAGTCTCCCTGCTGTGGGACCCAGGTTGAAATGTACAGCTGCAGACCCCAGACAAGAAATAGTAGTCGTGTGGTTCCTTAATCTGTGATCTGGATCAGAAGATTTGATTCTAAATAAAAGCTTCTTCTGTGTAATTTGGAAGCAGGTGTCCTGAGTGACTTTCTACTAATATTCTCCTCTTGAATTCTTGACTTTAAATCAATCATGCAGAACTGTGTAACCTTGTCTACAGTTGTAAACTTTCTCTATAATAATGTAAAGTAACAGTTTCACTAAACTACACTCACATCCCAAACCTGGGTCTAGTTATCTAGAATCATCATGAAAATTACTTCCTTAGTCCTTTCTTCTTAGACTTGTGTCACTTAAGATACAATCAGAGAAGCGGATTACCAGTTATATCAAATAAGAAATTGGTTATGAAGATTAGAACTCAGGCAATTGCTAGATCTGGTGGAAGAGTGTATACAAAGCTGCTATCTTTGTATGTGGTGCTGAGCCTGAATTCATTGTTAATCAGCTAGAGTAGTATTTGTAGAACAAAGTTGGATATAGACCAAAGCACAGACAAACAGTGACTCATAAGGACATATGAGAATCATGAGGGTAATGGAACCTACATAGACACATTAAAACTTGTCTATGTCTCACCTCCTTTAGTTTCACAGTAGTGAGTGACCGTAGGAGAAATGAGTGTCATTTGGCATCATGCTAACATACCTACTTGGTCCAAAACAAAGAGAAAATGAGGAGGAGGTTTGGTGGGAAGGGGAAGGGTTGTGAATCAATGATAAGATGAGCTATCAGATCAGCAGCAACATGAGTGAGTAACCATAGTCCCTGGAGCCCTGCACCAACCCCCCAAACATAAAAACTGCGGTTGCTTCATCACAACGACCTTCCAAATGTCACACAAATTTCTTTTGTGGCCAACCCTAACCCAGAAAAATACAGGAAGCACATTCTGGGAAAGATATTTCCAGTGAGTTAAGATAGTACAAAGCTGCTACAGTATCCTCTTTGTTAACTTGGCATCCATCTGTACTCTTTAACAGCTTTTGAATAAAGACCACAGCAAAACTATGCTTCTTGCTAATGTTGTTGTTGCTGTTCAGTCACTAAGTCGTGTCTGACTCTTTATGATCCCATGGACTGCAGGATCCTCTGTCTCCCACTCTCTTTTGGAGTTGGCTCAAAGTCATGTCGACTGAATTGGTGATACCATCCAACCACCTCAGCCTCTGCTGCTCTCTTCTTCTTTTGCCTTCAATCTTTCCCAGCATCAAGGTCTTTTGAGCCAATGAGTTTGCTTTTCTCACCAAGTGGCCAAAGTTTTGACGTTTCAGCTTCAGTATTTGTCCTTCCAATGAATATTCAGGGTAGATATCCTTTAGGATTGACTGGTTTGATCTCTTTGCAATCCAAGGGACTCTCAAGAGTCTTCTCTAGCACCACACTTCTTGCTAATATGATGCAGTAATTCCTCATTCAACCCAAAATATTCTAAACACATCTTGCAAAGATTATAGCAAGTTCATTTATCCCTTTGTGGATGTATTATTTTCTTTTCTACCTAAGACATACCCTCCCATTGAATTCTGTATCTTCACTACTGAGATATAATAACACATACCACTGACTTATATTAGCATGTCTTATGTTACTACATGTAGGCAAATTGGAGAAGGGAGTTAAAATTGGTTAATGTAATACATAAGTGTATTATATCAAATGGAAAAACAAATTTTCATTAGTATTATTGTTCTTATTTCTGCAAATGACCTCAAGATCTGGGAAAAATCAAGGGCAGAAGAAGATGGTGACAGAGGATGATATAGTTGGATGGCTGCTGCTGCTGCTATGTCGCTTCAGCCGTGTCTGACTCTGTGCGACCCCATAGATGGCAGCCCACCAGGCTCCCCCGTCCGTGGGATTCTCCAGGCAAGAATACTGGAGTGGGTTGCTATGTCTTTCTCCAATGCATGAAAGTGAAAAGTGAAAGTGAAGTCATTCAGTTGTGTCCGACTCTTGGCGACCCCACGGACTGCAGCCTACCAGGCTCCTCCATCCATGGGATTTTCCAGGCAAGAGTAATGGAGTGGGTTGCCATTGCTATCATCGACTCAATGAACACATGAGTGAAAGTCGCTCAGCTGTGTCCAGATCTTTACAAACCCATGGACTATACAGTCCCTGGATTCTCCAGGCCAGAATACTGAAGTGAGTAGCCTTTCCCTTCTCCAGGGGATCTTCCCAACCCAGGGACTGAATCCAGGTCTCCCACATTGCAGGTGGATTCTTTACCAGCTGAGCCACCAGGGAAGCCCAAGAATCCTGGAGTGGGTAACCTATCCCTTCTCCAGTGGATCTTCCCGACCCAGGAATCCATATGGGGTCTCCTGCATTGGAGGTGGATTCTTTACCAATTGAGCTACCAGGAGACATGAGTTTGAGCATATTCTGCGAGATAGTGAAGGACAGGGAAGCCTGGCATGCTGCAATCCATGAGGTTGCAAAGAGTTGGACACAACTTAGCAACTGAAAAACAACAACAACAACAACAAAACTGAATATGGGAAACCCTGGAAACACTCTTATCAGATTACAATGGGAAGAAATTCAACCCTGGTAAGAACAGGGAGGAAACAGCACGGAATACTGAATACAGGATTTGTTCCATTTGGTGACCTCCAGGTGATGTTGCAGAAACTTTAAATGTCACCTTTAATAAAAGCTCCATTTCCCCTCCCCCTCCTCAAGAGCTTCTGTACCTCACAGCTCAGTGAGGTGTGCATTTGAATAGGCTCAGCACCAGCAGCAGTAATTGTCAAAGACGCATTTCTTCCTGATAGTCACTAGAACTTGCTTACATTGGGATCCTTTGAATCTCAGATTTCCCTGTCATAAAGACAGCACCTTCTGGCACATTCTTTTCTGCTCCTCAGGGGAAATCTTCCACAAAATGGATCTCAGTTTCCTTCCTGCATAGCCATGTTTTCCACTACACTTCTCATTTTGGGAATGCTCTTCATAGGGAATCAGTAACATTATATTCCATGCCCCTGCCTCTATAGAACAAAGAGAGTTCTGATTGAAATCTGAATAGAGACACTGAGAGAGAATAGAGACACTGAATAGAGAATAGAGACACTCATTCTAGGCAGGTCTGTCCTGGTCTCACTGATTCAGCACTGATGCTGCAGGAAGAACTGAGGCCAGTTAGTGACCTGCCTGACAGCCCCATCACTGGCTCTAAGAGGCCCCCCAGAAGTGGAGGTGCAGCTATACCTCCCTGTAGTGAACTTCCTTCTCTCTTCTTGTATGTCTAGACAATAAGGTATGAAGGTAAAAAAGCTTTCTTTATCTAGCGGTGGCCTATAACAGGCATTCTAGGTTAAACACACTGCTTTGGCAAAGTTCCAAGTGACCCACTCAGGTTGCTCCTCACTTCTTTTCTGTCTTTTATTTAACTTCTCTAATACCCACTGTGTGCACGATAATAATTGTTGATTCCCAATCAGCTTTATTTTCATACACTATTTCTCACAGTTCCTTTAGTAAACATTTGCAATAATCTCAAACTGCCCATCTGATTCCCGTGCCTACAGATCACTTCAATTTTACCTCAGTGAAAATAAACAAGTCCTCATTTTCCATCCTTTTTACCTCAAAATCTGTATACACAGAACCATTATTATTCATACAGTCTGAGAAAAAGGAAAGACTTGCCTTTCATATGTTTTAAAAACCCTTATTCTTCTTTTAAAATAACATACTAGAGGCAAAAAGCAGAATACAAATAACAATAGTTAACAGTTAAAATGAATTTTGTGTAAAATAGATAACTAATGGGAAGCTGCAAAATAAACAGGGAGCCCATCCACAAACCCTTCATGGGGCTCAGCCCTTCCTCCAGCCACAGTCACACCATGAGGCCTCCGTGAGGTCACCATAAGGCATTTGCAGTACTTAGTATTTCTTACCTACATTGGTATAGTTATAACCACAAACACTTTTTAGCCCTACAGATTTGGGATTTGGTCTTTTCCCTTCTCAATCTGTATCTCCTTCTGCACTAGAATCTCTAACATAACTAAAAGAATAGCTGATAAGATGACAGAATTAAAATAAATATTTCCCACCATAAGCAGGACTCCAAAACAGTAAACACTGAAAGCAACTAAAAGAAGAGAGAAATCTCTCCAGTAAATATATTATCCGGCTTGCTTGGGTGTCTCAAGAATGTTCAGGTCTGTCTCACCACGATGTGTCCCAACAGGCAACTGCAAGCACTGTATCCCATCCTGTGAGTGCGGCAAAGTGAACAGAAAATATTTGCTCCGTGTTTGATATGAACTTGATCACTGACAAAATATTTCTTATAGTTCTGGAGGCAGGAAATCTAAAATCCATTTTGCTGTCTACATCAAGGTCTTGGCAGGGTTGGTTCCTTCCAGATTCTCTGAGGAAGAATCTGTTTCCTTTCATTTTGTAGCTTGGAAGCCACTTGGATTCCATGGCTCAAGACCCCTTCTTGAATCACTCCAGCATCTTACTTCCACCACCATGGCTCCCTCATCTCCTGGAATCAAATATCTTTCTGACTCTGTCCTATAAGGTATAAAAATTTAATGCACAGAAATCTCAATTAAATAGAGCTGACAGAAAAGGGAGAGCTCCCCCAACCTGTGGACATCACAGAGGGCAAAGGGAAGATGAAAGAAACCTCCTCTTCTTCCCTGGTCAGGATGCAGTCAATGGAAAGTCAAGGACACTCTGCTTACTATAACCCTCCACATCTCCTTGTCTTCTCTATAAAAGCATTTCCTTTCCTTGTCCAGTGGGGACTTGCATGTGGCTCCTCATGGTTGCTGATCCAGATTGCAGTCCTTTGGTGATCTCAAATAAAATCACCTTTATGAGGAAATACCTGGCAGTCTGCCATTTGTTCCTGTGATTCTGTTTTTGTTCTATTTGTTTTGCTTTGCTTTTATATATCATATATAAGTAAAAAACACAGTGCCTTTCTCTGTCTGACTTATTTCACTAAGTATAATACACTCTTTATCTATCCATGTTGTTACATTTGGCATGATTACATTCTTTTTTATATTTGATTAATGTTCCATTGTAGTGTGTGTGAGGGGAGGGGTTGTGAGGGGGAGGGGTTGTGTGGGTGTGTGTATAGATAAATAGTTAAATGAAAGATCGATATTTTGCCTATCCATTCATCTATGAATGAACACTTAGCTTGGTTTCAGATCCTGGTTATTGTAAATAATGCTGCTATAAACATTTGGGTGCAGATATAGTTTTGAAGCGTTTCTGTTTTCTTTGTATAAATACCCAAGAGTGCAATTGCTGGATTATATGGAAGTTATATTTTTAGTCTTTGAGAGGAATCTCCATAATGTTTTGCATAGTAGCTGCAGCAATTTGCAACCCAGCGGCAGTGCACTAGGATTTCCTCTCCTCTGCATCCTCATCAGACTTGTTATTTTTTTCTTTTGATGATAGCCATACTGATAGATGTGAAGTGACACCTCATTTTGACATAGATTTGCTATTTTTATGAATATTAGAGACTTTGGGTATCTGTTCATGTACCTGTTGGCTATCTCTTTGGAAAAAATGGCTACTCAGGTCCTATGCCCATTCTTCAATCAAACTGTGTTTTTGATATTGAGGTATATGATATCTTTATATATTTTGGATATTAACCCCTTATTGCACATATCTACTCCCATTCAGTAGTTTGCCTCTTATTTTTGCTGGTGGTTTCTTTGCAGTGCATTAGATTTTAGTTTGATTAGGTCCCTTTTATTTATTTTTGCTTTTGTTGCCATTGCCTTTGAGACAGAAAAAATATTGCAAAGAGGAACATCAATGAGCATCAGTTCAGTTCAGTTCAGTCGCTCAGTCGTGTCCGACTCTTTGCGACCCCATGAATCGCAGCACGCCAGGCCTCCCTGTTCATCACCATCTCTCGGAGTTCACTCAGACTCACGTCCATCGAGTCCATGATGCCATCCAGCCATCTTATCCTCAGTCGTCCTCTTCTCCTCCTGCCCCCAGTCCCTCCCAGCATCAGAGTCTTTTCCAATGAGTCAGCTCTTCACATGAGGTGGCCAAAGTACTGGAGTTTTAGCTTTAGCATCATTCCTTCCAAAGAAATCCCAGAGCTGATCTCCTTCAGAATGGACTGGTTGGATCTCCTTGCAGTCCAAGGGACTCTCAAGAGTCTTCTCCAACACCACAGTTCAAAAGCATCAATTATTCGCCGCTCAGCCTTCTTCACAGTCCAACTCTCACATCCATACATGACCACAGGAAAAACCATAGCCTTGACTAGACGGACCTTAGTCAGCAAAGTAATGTCTCTGCTTTTGAATATGCTATCGAGGTTGGTCATAACTTATCTTCCAAGCAGTAAGTGTCTTCTAATTTCATGGCTGCAATCACCATCTGCAGTGATTTTGGAGCCCCCAAAATAAAGCCTGACACTGTTTCCACCGTTTCCGCATCTATTTCCCATGAAGTGATGGGACCAGATGCCATGATCTTCGTTTTCTGAATGTTGAGCTTTAAGCCAACATTTTCACTCTCTTCTTTCACTTTCATCAAGAGGCTTTTAGCTCCTCTTCACTTTCTGCCATAAAGGTGGTTCATCTGCATATCTGAGGTTATTGATATTTCTCCCGGCAATCTTGATTCCAGCTTGTGTTTCTTCCAGCCCAGTGTTTCTCATGATGTACTCTGCATATAAGTTAAATAAGCAGGGTGACAATATACAGGCTTGACATACTCCTTTTCCTATTTGGAACCAGTCTGCTGTTGCATGTCCAGTTCTAACTGTTGATTCCTGACCTGCATACAGATTCCCCAAGACGTAGCTTAGGTGGTCTGATATTCCCATCTCTTTCAGAATTTTCCACAGTTTCTTGTGATCCACACAGTCAAAGGCTTTGGCATAGTCAATAAAGCAGAAATAGATGTTTTTCTGGAACTCTCTTGCTTTTTCCATGATCCAGCAGATGTTGGCAATTTGATCAATGAGCATACTGCCTGTATTTTCTGAGTTTTAAGGTTTCAGGTCTTACATTTCAACCTTTAATTCATTTTGAGTTTATATTTATATATGTTGTGAGAAAATATTCTAGTTTTGGTCTTATCCTTGTAGGTGTTCAGTATGGTCAACACCACTTACTGAAGAAACTTGTCTTTTCCCCATTTTAAGAAGCTGGATAAACTCATTCAGAGTAATATCTCTGTATGGCCACAGAGGGGCAACGCTGCTTCAGAGAAGATTAACTTTTGTCCCACATATACAGATTCTTCAAGGAGCCAGAAAGGATTCTTTAAATATCTATCAGATTTTTATCTCCAACTTTGGTTCAATTTACATCTATCATTCTTGCATGTATGTATGTATCCATCTATCTTCCTAAATAGTATCTGTGTATATTTGTCTAACAGTTTGAAAAGTATGAGTTTGAGAGTTAGTATCTCTGTAAGTAATATATATTGTCCTTTAAGATTAAGGCCACATTAGTTTCTCTAATATGAATGTATAATGTTTTCACCCAAATACACCCCAAACTGCAATCGTACTGAGTTAATCCATGCCAGAATTTCCTTATCCCATTCTTTACTAAGAAATATAGTGGTGGTGTAAATTCCAGTTCAAGCAGCTCCTCCATCAGAACTACTCTCTGAGCCCAGAAGCGAGTCCACTATCACTTTCTTGAGTGCACCGTATAGAAACACATTTCTCTTTAGGAGCTTTTATCTGAATGTACTTGTGTATTGGGAGTGGGTTGACTGAAGAGTGTTATTTCTGTCTCTTTCTTAAATGAGACCTAAGTATGAGCATTTAGTAGGCACTTAGTATCGCTAGTAAATATGTACTGAAGACATATGTTAACAAAAAAATGAATAAAAAGAAAACACACCAAAGTTTAACAATAAAAAATCCCCTTAGAGACCTGGAGTAGATGGGATTAGATTGAGGAGTGGGAATGGTTATCATTGTTTCCTTTGAACCATGAAGATTTCTTTTTTTTTTTTTTTTTTTGAGAGTATCTGAGATCACATCACCCCACTCTAGTACTCCTGCCTGGAAAATCCCATGGATGGAGGGAGCCTGGTAAGCTGCAGTCCATGGGGTCGCTAAGAGTCGGACACGGCTGAGCAACTTCACTTTCGCTTTTCACTTTCATGCATTGGAGAAGGAAATGGCAACCCACTCCAGTATTCTTGCCTGGAGAATCCCAGGATCAGGGGAGCCTGGTGGGCTGCCGTCTATGGGGTCGCACATAGTCAGACACGACTGAAGCAACTTAGCAGCAGTAGCAGCAGCAGAGATCACATCAGTGCAGAGACCGCAAACTATTCTCTGTGCTTCAAAAATATGAGCTCCTTTGTTGCAGCCTGGCGGAGCAGAGACCAGAATCTACCCCATGACTGGAGGGTATGGCAAACTGCGCCCTTGCGATTGTCCTAGTAAGCATGTCGAAGGGACATTCTTGGGTGGACTTGCTCTCTGATCCGCTTCACTGCCTACACCTGCCTCCGTCCCCATGGAAACAAAACAAGATGTTTCTGATCAACAGCAGAGCCTTAACTTTACTCCCTCTTTATGGTGTGCTAATCAAACTCTCCAGTATAACTATTCTCTAATGATTTCATGTGACTTCTGCCAATAAAAGTGTGGGCTGAAAGGAGCCATTTTGTCTTCGTTGCATGGACACGGGAGGGCCCCCCTTACTCCCCATTTACCAAAGTATACGTGTCTGTCTTTTCATTAGGTGCTCACCCCCATTTCAGGTCTTTCTCCCACTGTGCTGGAGGAGGCACTCCTTAATTTCTGCCTCTACACCCTGATGTGTTGACCTCAAAAGCCAAACTGATTCTTCACAGTTTTGTATTTTACCTGTGAGGTTAAGATGTAACTAAGGATGAGAACTACCAAAAATGTTTCATTACTGAATGATCATGGTCCCATATCTTCTGAATTCTGCAGAATTTTTCTAGTCAATTTTATCCTTTGGAGATCAAAGATCCTCCAGAATAGATTATTCCAGTGCTTCTCAATTTATTTTCTCCATGTCTATTCTTGGAAATATTTTATTTGCCTGATTTATATTTTAGAAGAAATATAAATTGAAATTGATTTAATTTTTTTGTTACTTCTTAAGGTCATGTAAAGTGTGGAAACATCTGAATGATGGTGTTAAAATTTAAGTTCCACCAGGGCAAAAAGACTATATACTTTTTATGTTCTAATGCATAAGCTTAGCTTGTGAAAGTGAAAGTGTTAGTTACTCAGTAGTTTCTGACATTGTGACCCTGCCAGGCTCTCCCTGTCCATGGGATTCTCCAGGCAAGAATACTGGGGTGGATTGCCATTTCCTTCTCCAGGGATCTTCTTGACCTAGGGAACAAACCCTGGCCTCCTGCTTGGCGGGCAGATTCTTTACCATCTGAGCCACCAGGGAAGCCAGCAGGAAGCTTAGCTAGTTATGAAATATTTCGACCCTTGTGTATTCTCAATAGACTTTCAGTAGTTTGCAAAAAAAAAAAAAAAAGAGAGAGAGAGAGAGAGAGAAACGCCCCCTACATACTAATCTTGTGACTTCTTGGGTGTCCCTCTCTTCCCCATTGTAATATAACGTTATTCCCTATTAACACATCAAGTTGTCCTGATATATGATTTTTAAACTTCTAGGAGGTGTAAGGAAAGGAAGAAGGGGATAGTGTGGGAGAAATTCTAATGTGCTCTTTATCCATTTAAGTTGGGGGAGCACATTTCTGATTCCCAATTAATCTGATTTTTGGTGATTCTAAATTAGCACCGAATGAGAACTAGTACTTTTGAGAGAGATAGGTTTAAGTGAAAGCACTTGTGAGAGGGTGAGGCCAACTGAAAAAATAAAAGCAGGTGTGAACTTAAAGTCAGAGCTGTAGCTGGCTGAGAAGAGCAGAAGAGGATCTTGAGTTGCTGCTGAGCACTGGGGCCAGAAACAATGGACAAGATACTGGGAGCATCCTTTTGATCCTGTGGCTGCAGCTAGTCTGTAAGTTGTGGAGGAGAAAACCTAGGATATTTCATTAATTTGGGGGACTGAGAAACTTGGATTACAAACAAGTTGATGTAGATAGAAACTTTAAAAAAGAAATATATTTTATGAAATTAATGGCTTTTATCTCTTTAAGCAGGGGTGAATGGACAGAAGGAAAAAAGTGACCAACAGCAGGTCAAACAGAGCCCTCGATCTCTGACAGTCCAGGAAGGAGAGATTTCCATTCTGAACTGTAGTTATGAGAACAGTTTGTTTGACTACTTCCCATGGTACAGACAATACCCTGGTAAAGGCCCTGCACTCTTGATAGCCATACGTTCAGTTGTGAATGAAATGGAAGATGGAAAACTCACAGTTTTCCTCAATAGGAGTGCCAAGCAGCTCTCATTGCACATCGCAGCTTCCCAGCCTGGAGACTCAGCCGCCTACTTCTGTGCAGCAGGTGCACAGTGCTCCTCAGGCACCTGCAGCCTGTACCCAAACCTGCAGCCGAGGCTCCAGACACACCCTGCAGTGCAGATGAAACACACACACAGACACGCAATTTGTTTGTGCATAAAAAGTCTTAATATATTTAAGAAAACTGACATAATATAGAATTTATTTTTGACCCAAATGGAAATGATATGGAAAATTAAGGGCAAAGAGTAGTCTCTAGAAACTCCCAATATGTATGTCATATATATTTAAAACCTATAACTTTAAAACAACCCTAGGTTAAAGAAACAATTACAATGGATGCTAGAAGATATTTTTAAAGTAAATGCTTTGACATCACATTAAATATGTATAAGATTCAGTTAAAATAATACATAGAAGGAAATTTATCTTTCTAAATACTTATATTACTAAAGAAAAAAGGTTGATAAACTACTATCAAGGCTTTCAAGAAAAGATGATAGAAAAGCAAATTAAACCCAACATAAACTGAAAGAAGCAAATAATAAAATATCCAACAGGGTAAATACAAAAAGATCTATGGAGATAACCATGAAATAAAAGTTAAGTTTGTTAAAATGATGAATAAACTTGGTATATTCCTAGGTAGATTTATCAAAGGAAGAAAGGAAAAATACAAATTGTAAATGTAAGTAATAAAAAAGAGCACTATTCTGCAGGTTCTGTTATGTTCTAAGGCAATGAAAGAGTATCAGTAACAGGTTTATGTCGCTGAATCATTGTATAGAAGTGGATCCATACAAGTTAGGAAAACTTATTTTTGACAAACTGCAAAGACAATTCAATAGAGGTAGCAAAGTGTTTGTTTGTAATTAATTAATTAATTTTAATTGGAGGCTAATTACTTTACAATATTGTGGTGGTTTTTGCCTTGCATTGACATGAATCACCCATGAGTGTACATGTTTCCCCCATCCTGAACCGCCCATCCCACTTCCCCCATCCCATCCCTCTGGGTTGTCCCAGTGCACTAGCTTTGAGTGCCCTGTTTCACTCATTGAACTTGGACTGGTCATCTATTTCACACATGGTAATATACATATTTCAATGCTACTCTTTCAGATCATCCCTCCCTCCCCTACTCCACAAAGTCCAAAAGTCTGTTCTTTATATCTGTGTCTCTTTTGCTGTCTCACATATAGGGTCGTTGTTCAGTTCAGTTCAGTTCAGTCACTCAGTCGTGTCCGACTCTTTGCAACCCCATGAAGCGCAGCACGCCAGGCCTCCCTGTTCATCACCATCTCTCGGAGTTCACGCAGACTCATGTCCATCGAGTCCATGATGCCATCCAGCCATCTCATCCTCAGTCGTCCCCTTCTCCTCCTGCCCCCAGTCCCTCCCAGCTTCAGAGTCTTTTCCAATGAGTCAGCTCTTCACATGAGGTGGCCAAAGTACTGGAGATTTAGCTTTAGCATCATTCCTTCCAAAGAAATCCCAGAGCTGATCTCCTTCAGAATGGACTGGTTGGATCTCCTTGCAGTCCAAGGGACTCTCAAGAGTCTTCTCCAACACCACAGTTCAAAAGCATCAATTCTTCAGCGCTCAGCCTTCTTCACAGTCCAACTCTCACATCCATACATGACCACAGGAAAAACCATAGCCTTGACTAGATGGACCTTAGTCAGCAAAGTAATGTCTCTGCTTTTGAATATGCTATCTATGTTGGTCACAACTTTTCTTCCAAGGAGTAAGTGTCTTCTAATTTCATGGCTGCAATCACCATCTGCAGTGATTTTGGAGCCCCCAAAAATAAAGTCTGACACTGTTCCCACTGTTTCCACATCTATTTCCCAAGAAGTGATGGGACCAGATGCCATGATCTTTGTTTTCTGAATGTTGCGCTTTAAGCCAACTTTTTCACTCTCCTCTTTCGCTTTCATCAGGAGGCCTTTTAGTTCCTCTTCACTTTCTGCCATAGGGGTGGTGTCATCTGCATATCTGAGGTTATTGATATTTCTCCCGGCAATCTTGATTCCTGCTTATGTTTCTTCCAGCCCAGCGTTTCTCATGATGTACTCTGCATAGAAGTTAAATAAGCACTGTGACAATATACAGGCTTGACGTACTCCTTTTCCTATTTGGAACCAGTCTGTTGTTGCATGTCCAGTTCTAACTGTTGCTTCCTGACCTGCATACAGATTTCCTCAAGAGGCAGGTCAGGTGGTCTGGTATTCCCATCTCTTTCAGAATTTTCTACAGTTTCTTGTGATCCACACAGTCAAAGGCTTTGGCATAGTCAATAAAGCAGAAATAGATGTTTTTCTGGAACTCTCTTGCTTTTTCCATGTTCCAGCAGATGTTGGCCAAGAGGAGCTACCCAGCATTCGAGGTCAGGGGCAGCCGGGAGGTGCTACCCCGTGTCTGAGGCCAGAGGCAGCCGGGAGAAGACACCGCTCGTCCGAGGTCAGGGGGCGGAGGCTGGGTGGAGCTACCCTGCATCCAAGGCAAGTGGGGGCGGGAGGAGACACTCCACGTCCGAGGTCAGGGGTAGCCGGAAGAAGTCACACTAGGGTCGTTGTTACCTTTCTAAATTCCATACATATGCATTAATATACAGTATTGGTGTTTTTCTTTCTGACTTACTTCACTCTATATAATAGGCTACAGTTTCATCCACCTCATTAGAACTGATTCAAATGTGTTCTTTTTAATAGCTGAAAAATACTGCATTGTGTATATGTACCACAACTTTTCTTATCCATTCATCTGCCGATGGGTATCTAGGTTGTTTCCATGTCCTAGCTATTGTAAACAGTTCTGCGATGAACACTGGAGTACACATGTCTCTTTCAGTTCTGGAGCGGTAACATAGTTTTATGAACAAATGAGATTAGGACAATTGGATAGTCTTGGGAAACAATTGAAACTTGACCTAAATATCACACCTTATACAAAAATTTGAGTATAATCTCAAAGTGAACCATACATCCAAGTATAAAAGTAACATTACACATATTTTAGGAAAAACATAAGAGAATATCTTCATGACCTACATCTGGACAAAAAGACTTTTGACATGACACCAAAAGCACAATCCATTAAAAAAAAACAGATTTCATCAAAATTAAAATTGTTTGTTATGTAAATGATACTAGTAAGAGAAGAAAAAAGATAAACCACAGAATGGCAGGAAATATTTGTAAATACATTTTCATCAAAAGACTGTATTCAGAATTCAATGAACTCTCTGAACTCAGCAGGAAGAAAGCAAACAGTCCAGCTGAAACCTGGACAAAAGATTCACACAAACACTTTACCAAAAAGCTATCTGGTAATGAAATAAGAATATAAAGAGATGATTAGCATTATTAGTAATTAGGGAAATGCAAATTAAACCACAAAGAGATAACAGGTCACATTTCTCACAGGCTAAAATTAAAAATACTAACAATGCCAAGTTCCGGCAAAACTGCCGAGAAATTGTATCACTCATATATTACTGGTGGGTGAATGGTCTAGCCATTCTGGAAAAAGTTCAGCAGTTTCACCTAAACTTAAATATTCACTTACCTTATAGCTCAGCAATCACACTCCTGGGTATGCTTGAAAATGAAGAACTTATATTCATACAAAATCTGTACATGAATATTCATAGCAGCTCTATTTCTGATTATCAAAAACTGGAAACCAGCCAAATGCCCTTCACTGGGTAAATAGACAAACAAATCCACTGTAATGCATCTGTACAATGACATATTATGTATAGATTTTTCTCAACTTGCAGTAGAGTTGTGTTTCAATAAACCAATTTCAGTTGAGAGGATCATAAATGGAAAATGCATTTAACAGACTAACCCACTGAACTGAGTCTAACTTAAAGGTGCTCAACACTGACATTAACCTACACCTGGGAGAAATCATCTAACATGAAGTCTATTTTATATTAAAGTGTTGAAAATCTCATATAATGTATTGAGTACTGTACTGAAAGTGGGGCTTCCCAGGTGGCTCTAATGGATAAAGAACCTGCCTGCTAAAGCAGGAGACACAAGAGATGCAGGTTAAACCCCTGGATCAGGAAGATCCCCTGGAGGAGGGCACAGCACCACACTTCAGTGTTCTTGCCTGGAGAATCCCATGGACAGAGGAGCCTGGTGGGCTACAGTCCATACAATCTGCAGGAACACACACATACTAAAAGTAAAAAACGAATGGTTGTATGAGTACAGAGGGAATGTAAGTATGTCGATTGTGTCCTCTCATGATCTCAGGGCCGGCCAGGAGCTCAGCTCACTGCTGTTACCCAGAATCACCAGGGATTATTATACCACATGTTGCCAGCATGGGGAAAGATCATATTTAAAAATTCAAAGTATGGTTTCTACTTTCTACTGAAAGTCCATCACTTTTCTTGCCACTGTAAGGTAAAAAAATCCAAAGTCAAAATGTCATAAGATGGTGACAGTCTTTAGCGGTTAAAAGAATCAGAGTACCGATACGTGCAATAGCCTAGAGGGGGCTTCCTTGGTGGCCCAGTGGTAAAAATCCGCCGGCCAAGCAGGAGACATGGGTTTGATCTCTGGGTCAAGAAGACTCCTTGGAGAAGGAAAAGGCAACTCACTCCAATATCCGTGTCTGGAAAATTCCATAGACAGAGGAGCCTGGTGGGCTACAGTACATGGGGTCACAAAAGAGTCAGACAGGACTTAGAGACTAAACAATAGCCTAGATGGATCTCGGGACGTTATGCTGAATGAAAAAAGTAGTCAATCTCAGAGGCCACATGGTTTATTATTACACTTATTGGATTATTATATGCTTTTCAATGGTGGTACAAGAACTTAATACATGTGATAAAATTTCTTAGAGTGATGTATGAAAACCTGAGAGAGTATATCCAAATTGATGTATAAGGTTATATATTTTGCTAAAATTGTATTAATATCAAATTCTTGATAGATATGAAATCAATATCAGATTTCAAAAGAATAAATTGTATTCTGGTTATAATTTCATTTTAATTATAAACCACCAAATAGGCTCTGAAATTCAGATGGGCTGATTTTCTTAAATCATTTCATGTTGCAGTAATTTTATTTATTGAAAAATCTAAGTATAGCCCTGGAACTCAGTAATAAAAACAAGAGATACATTCATTATTTTAGATAAGATTGCTTTTCTCCCAGAAAGCCTAAGATCTGTGAATGTTTTAAGACAGTCAGTAGATTCTGGTCGGAGAAAAGTAAGTATAGGCTAAATGAATGACCAATCAGTAAATTTCAAGAAAGTTTCAGTATGCTCTACAAAGTTACATCTTAAACAGGATGGCAGATAATTTTACTGAATAATTACCAGTGTACATCAACTTGTTTAATCTTTAGTTCCCCTCAATTCAGATCTTTAATATTAATCGCCTTTTTCAAGCCCTGCCAAATTTAATGACCAGGGAAACCCGAGTAGACAAAGTAAAAGTTTGTGGTGCGCCACACTTTCTTCCATCTGAGCACAGACCAGATGCTCTAGGAACAGGACAAACGGCACTTCCTGTCTGGGGGAGGAGCCACACAGGAACCAGGCACTGTGTATCTGTGCTGCCAGGCACTTACAGACCCTGACATCTTAGCTTGAGGCAGAATTAAACACATTTGGGCAGGGGAATCCATGCCCCATGCCGCTCTCTCCAGCCTGCTCTGGGTGCTCCTGGCCTTCACCTTCTCTGGTAGGGATGCTTCCAAACATGGGTGCGCGTGTTCAGGGTGAAAGGCCTGCACACAGGCGCGTGGGGCTTCACAGGGACTTGGGGAGGAAAGGAGGACTGGAGAAAAGCAAGCGTCAGGATTTCATTTTGGTTTGTAAATATTTGGGTCCAAAGTAGGTCTAATTTCTACATTATTTTGTTCACTATTTTGGCTCTGTTTTCTTCTTTTTTTCCACAGGATCTGGTATGGCCCAGAGTGTTACTCAAGACCAGCCAGACATACTCAGTGAAGTGGGGAAGGCAGTCACCCTGAACTGTCGGTATGAAACAAGTTGGGACATGTTCTACTACTACATTTTTTGGTACAAGCAGCTTCCCAGTGGAAAAATGACTTATCTTATTCGTCAGTATTCAGATGATGGGAATGCAAGAGACGGCAGCTACTCTGTGAACTTTCAGAAAGCTCATAAGTCCATCAGCCTCACCATTTCAGCTTTAGAGCTGGAAGATTCTGCAATGTACTTCTGTGTTCTCAGACCATCACAGTGCTTGAAGTAATATGAAAGGCTGAACAAAAACCCCAGAACTAAATAAAGAGAGACCCCCTGCTGCAGGACCCCAGCTGAAATGCACACCTGCAGACCCCAGACAAGAAACGGTAGTCCTGCAGCTGCTTCATCTGTAGTCTGAATCAGAGGATTTAATTCTAAATAAAAGCTTCTTTGATGTCATTTGGAAGCAGGTGTCCAGAGTGACTGTCTACTAATATGTTCTCCTCTTGAATTCTTGACTTTAAGTCAATCATACAGAAGATGTATAAAGTTGTCTAAAGCTGTAAACTTGCTCCATAATAAAGTGACAGTTTCACTAAAATACATTCACATCACAAATCTGGGTATAGTTATCATGAATCATCAAGAAAATCATTTCCTTAGTCCTTTCTTCTTAGACTTGTGTCACTTAAGGTACAGTCAGAGAAGCAGAGCCACTAGTGGTGTCTGTTAAATAACAAATTAGTTATAAAGATTAGAATTCAGGCAATTGCTAGGTCTGGTAGAATAGTGTATACAAAGCTGTTATCTTAGTATCTGGTGTTGAGATTGAATTTAGTGTTAGTTGCTTGGAGTAATATTTGTAGAAGAACACTGGATAGAGACTGAAGCATGGACAAACTGTGACTCACAATGACATGCTAGAACCATGAAGATAATGGAGCCCACAAAGACACTAAAACTTGTCTATGTCTCACCTCCCTCCGTTTCACAGTAGTGGGTGACCTTAGGAGAAGTAGGTGTCATTTGGCACCATGCTTAAGTACATACTTGGCCCAAGACAAAGACAAGATGAGGAGGAAATTTAGTTGGAAGTGAAGGAGTTGTGAGTCAACAATAAAGTGAGCTATCAGACCAGCAGCAACACGTGTGAGTAATCATAGTCCCTGGAGCCCTGCACCAAACTCCCAAACACAAAAACTACAGCTGCTTCATCACAACTATCTTCCAAATGTTAGACAAGTTCCTTTGGTGGCCAACCCTAAGTCAGAACAATATGGGAAGCACATTCTGGGAAAGATGTTTCCAGTTAAGACAAATCAAAGCTGCTACAGTACCCTCTTTGGTAACTTATCATCCATCTGCACTCTCTTAACCACTTTTGAATAAGGATGATTGGAAAGCTATGCTTCTTGATCATGTTGTTGTTGCTGTTCAGTCACTAAGTTGTGTCTAACTGTTTGTGACTCCATGGACTGCAGCTTACCAGACTTCTCTATCTTCCACTATCTCCCAGAGTTTGCTCAAATTCAAGTCCATTGATTTGGTGGTAGCATACAATCGTCTCATCCTCTGCTGCCCTCTTCTTTGCCTTCAATCTTTACCAGCATCAGGCTCAGTCTTTTCCAATGAATTGGCTTTTCTCAACGAGTGGCTAATGTATTAGAGTTTCAGCTTCAGCATCAGTCCTTCCAATGAATATTCAGAGATGATTTCCTTTGGGATTGACTACTTTGATCTCCTTGCAGTCCAAGGGACTCTCAAAAGTCTTCTCCAGCACCACACTTCTTGCTATTATGATGCAGTAATTCCTCATTCAACCCCAAATTTTCTAACCGTATCCTTCAAAGATTAGAGCAAGTTCATTTATTCCTTTGTAGGTGATGTTACTTTATCTTCTAGCTAGTCACACTCTCCCGCTGAATCCTGTATCTTCACTACTGAGGTAAAATAAGATATAAGATTGAGTTATCTTACCATTCCTTTCTTATATTACTACATGCAGGAAAACGGGAGAGGGGAGTTAAAATTGGTTAATATAATACATAAATATATTCATATCAAAATGAAAAACAAATTTTCATAAGTATTATTGTTCTTATTCCTGCAAATGATCACAGGATTATACCTGGTATTTATAATGACCTCTTCCATCATCCATCCCATAACCTATTTGCTTATAGCAAGCACTTCCACTCTCTGCTATACTTGACTTCCTATAAAGCAATCTCCTTATTCAGGAGCAATGCTATAAGTAAAACCATAAATTTGAATAAGGAATTCTGCAAGTCCACCACTCCGGTTTTGGCAGATGTCTGCAAGGCATTATATTCTGAGAAACATCATTAAGAATGATTAAAAGACGTTTGCTCTTTGGAAGAAGAGCTATGACAAAGCTAGACAGCAGAGACATTACTTTACCTACAAAGGTCCATCTAGTTAAAGCTATGGTTTTTCCAGTTGTTGTATATGTATGTGAAAGTTGGACCATAAAGCTAAGTATTGAAGAATTGATGCTTTTGAATTGTGGTACTGGAGAAGACTCTTGAGAGTCCTTTGGAGTGCAAGGAGATCCAACAAGGGAAATCAGTCCTGAATATTCATTGGAAGGACTGATGTTGAAGCTCAAACTCCAATACTTTGGCCACTTGATGCAAATAACTGACTCACTGGAAAAGATTCTGATTTTGAGAAAGATTGAAGGCAGGAAAAGGGGAATACAGAGGATAAGATGGTTGGATGGCTTCACTGACTCAATGAACTTAAGTTTGTGCAAGCTCCAGGAGTTGGTGATGGACAGGGAAGCCTGGTATACTGCAGTCCATGGGGTTGCAAAGAGTAGTACACCACTGAGCGACTGAATTGAACTGACAACTTCACATCACAAGCAATAGAAACCACCAAGATAAAAAAAATTTTTTTTGAAGAGTTTAAAGAAAACAAACTAAATATACAAGCCAGTTTCTTGTGAACATGAAAACATATTTTTAAATTGTGTTTGTTATAAATCTCTGCTAAGAGCTTTGAAAATCAATGCACAAACTGTTAAACTGCATTTGCAATGAATATTTCTGAAAAAGGACTCAAATGCAGAATATGTTAGAAGTTCCTTTAAATCATTAAGAAAACAGATAATAAAGAATGACAAAATCTTGGAGGTCCAACTCAGAAATAAGGTATCCAATAGCTAATAAATATATAGAGAGCTTAATATTGTTATTAATTAGGGAAATGAAAATAATACTTTATCTCCGAGTTCCATCTGGGTCCTTTCAGTACTCTGAGTTTATCAGTGTGGCTAGGAGAATATGACTCCAGGAAATAGGGAGAAATAATGACTGTCTCCAGGAAACTAAGTGATTAAGTGAATTTCCTAGAAGCTTCCATCACTGAACCGATGTGGAGAAAAGAACAAACAGTAACAAGTCACAGACCTGGACATTGAAGGAGAGGTAGAATTTACTGGAAAAAAGAAAGTTGGTATTTACTGAGCTTTACTCAATGTCAGGCACTGTAGTTTGTGTTTCAGATTCATTACCTAATTCAAATATCAAAACCCTAAGAGACAGGTTTTACTGTTTCCTTTTAAAAATACTTTGGGAATGAGCCCTATCGTTCCTAATTGTGAAAAGCTTCTCTACCTTTTATTATCAGCCAATGTGTTGCATTTTAAAGGGCTGCTTAGGAGCAAGGCCTGGACTATGGAGAAGCACTTGGCCCCAGAACTGGGCGGCTGGATGTCTCAGTGGTGGTGGCATTACTGGTTTAAACTGGACACTAAAGGGAACTAAGAAAGGAAATGCCAAACATAGAGTCAACTGTCCCAGGATCAGTAAATGAGGAAAGCGTCCACTAACTAGCTCACAGCGCCAGATGCTTTAGTAAGTTTCTTAAGTAATAGTGTGCTGGGCAAAGTCTACAATGAGATTTCATTCCTTAAACACCCCCAAGCTTGTTTCCCTATCAAGATCTGTGCCCCTTGTTTTTCCCTCTTGACTGTGATGCTCTGGGTTGTTTAGTCACTAAGTCGTGTCTGACTCATCCTCTGTCCATGGGGTTTCCCAGGCAAGAATACTGGAGTGGGGAGCCATTTCCTTCTTTAGGGGATCTTCCAGACCCAGGGATTGAATCCACTGGAAGGCGGATTCTTTACCACTGAACCAGTGAGGCTATCCCCCAAATATGAATACGCACCTCTGAATCCCTTCATGTTTCAACCCAAATGTCACCACTTTGTGAATCTTATGTCTAAATCTGTTTTTCCGTCCTGAGAATAGGACTCTAGCACACTGCATGCAGCAAGAACGAAAGCTGATATACTGCTAACTGGAGTCCTCCTCAAACATTTTGTGAGGCTTTCTCTGGCTTCCCTGCTCCCCCTCCAGTGATCATGGATTAAACTGTGGGGAAGCTTAATCACAATAGGAGCTGCCAAGGCTGAACAAACAGTAAACTTCCCAGTGCAGAAATCAAGAGGGAGAGGATTCAGGAAAACTGGCTGGTGGTTTTTTGTTTTTTGCTTTTGCTAGACAGATGTGAAGTGTTGATTCCAAATGAGAAATAAACACATGAGATGACTATGGCTGCATGAATATTAAGTTTGTAATTGTTGCACAAGATGAGAAATTTTTATCTATTAAGTCAAATTGCATTTACTGCTTGTCCTTTCTTGTAGTGTAGAAATATCCTGAGAAGTGGGAGCAAAAGTCAATAACAAAATACTAATAGACTGCAGTAGCAAACACACCTTGGTATACTCTTTCTATGTTATATTATGCTACCCATTGTCTCAATGTAATACTTTATATTTAAGGTGGGTAATATCAGTTAATAGGAACTGATTTCCCATTAACAGTAAGAAACATGATAGACCACTGATATTTATGATAATACATGAAATCTTCTGTGTAAACTGCTAAACAAACCTCAGAAAATATTGAGCTTTATCTTGCAGATAGACTCATCTGGAATTTCAGACCATGGCTTCCCATCCACCAAGGTTTTGGGCATTACCACAGCTGGCTGAGAGCCTATGACAGAGAAGGTGCTGCCCTAGGTGATTGCATGTGTGTTCACAACTCTTACTGGGACCCCTCAAGACTGGGTCCACCCTACTTTAGGAAGACAGTGGAGCAAAGACTTAAGACCAAAGACTTCGATTGTGTTTCTAGATCTAGCATTCATTAGTTGTGTGACCTTGCGATTGTGACAAGAATTTTTATGCTTCAATTTCCTCATCTCTGCACTGTGGCTATTGGTAGTGTTTACCATTCAGGGTTCTTATAAGAGGTGAATGGAATGATGAATGCCAGTGCTGAGCCCAGTGTCCAGCAGAAAGATACTGGCTACTCACAAAAATAATTGAACATGAGAGGTTCAGCGCCTAGCCTGGGGTTGCAGAGTAAGTGTCAGAGTGTAGCCATCCCCAACCCTACTTAGGGCTGGTGCCTTTCCTCATCCCAAGAGTCACTCTCTGTCTTAACACAGTTTTGTTTAAAGTGATTATCACTACTTAAAATTGTCTAATTTTTTAAGAAACAAAGCTGTTTAATTTTTTCTCCTTCTACTTCACTGCAGGCCTTTTATTATTTTTTTTTGTTGCTCTTCAGTGTTGCATTCTGTATTCCTGAACAAAACATAGCACACACAGGAGACTATCTATCTATCTATAAGTAATTGAGCAGGACCTTTGGGGCCTCCTGGAATAGACCACTCCGTCTGCCCCTGCAACGTCCTCTCTCTTCCTCTTGTGTGTAGAAAAAGTTTATCTTCTAGACCTTCCCCAAGTCCCAAAGTATAAATTTAATCAGAGAAGTGAGAAAATGCAGAAAGAAAGGAAAACAATCAAGCAAGACAAAACTATAATAATTTCAGTTCAGTTCAGTCATGCAGTCATGTCTGCAGCACGCCAACTGTCCAACACCAACTCCCAGAGTTTGCTGAAACTCATGTCCATCGAACCAGGGATGCCATCCAACCATCTCATCCTCTGTCATCTGTTTCTCCTCTGCCTTCAGTCTTTCCCAGCATCAGGGTTTTACCAGTGAGTCAGTTCTTCATACAGGGGGCAAAGTATTAGAGCTTCAACTTCAGCATCAGTCCTTCCAATGAATATGCAAGACTTGCTGTCCAACGGACTCTCAAGAGTCTTCTCCAATAGTTTAACCAAATTTAACAAGTTTAAACAAATTCAAGGACCTTCAGATTCCCCTCAAGGACTGTGTGTAACATTCTGTGCCAAGTCCTTTGAGCTGTTTTGCAGAATCTGAAACCCCTACCAAGTGGAAGAAGTTACCTGTATGTGCTCACAAACACTAGACCTCAGACTGTGTGTGTTGGTTGCTCAATTGTGTCGAATTCTTTCAACCTCATGGACTGTAGTCACTAGACTCCTCTGTCCATGGAATTCTCCAGGCAAAAATTACTTCCACAATGCCTCCCGGCAACCACTGATTAATTTACAGCTTTATAAGTTCCTTTTGTGAGTATTTCATATACATGGGAACTTTCAATATGTAATCTTGCATTTTGTTATTTTTCCTTTAACATAATTTTTAGAAAAAATTATTTATCTTGTAGTATACATTAGTAGTTCACTCATATTTATTGATGAATAGAAATTCATTGACAAATTAATTACATTTTGTTTATCCACTCACCAGATGTTTCACCTTTGGTTGCTTCTCGTTTGGGGGCTATTAGTAAGAATAACTACAAAGTAGGTTCCCAGTATTTTTAGAACATAACTTTGTTAACATTTAAACATTTACTGAGTATCACAAATGTAGGTCGCATGGCAAATTCCAAACACTATAGACTACTTGAAAGTGAAAAAGAAGTCACTCAGTCGTGTCTGACTCTTTATGACCTATGGACAGTAGTCCTCCAGGCGCCTCCGTCCATGGGAGTTTCCAGGCAGGAATACTGGAGTGGGTTGCCATTTCCTTCTCCAGGGGATCTTCCTGACCCAGGGATAGAACCCGGGTCTCCCGCATTACAAGGAGACTCTTTACCATCTGAGCCAACCAGGGAATCCCAGGGAATAGACTACTTAGCCAAATAGATATATATTGTGGTTCTTACTATGCTACCTACCATATGTGTGACCTCAAATTAGTTGCTCGATCACTTTCAGCTTTAGTTTTCTTGTCTGTAAGTTGGATATAATATCTCTACTGCATATCTTTTCTATTAGAATAGTGTGCAGAAAGATAATTTAATACATAGCATTTGCGCACATTTATAAATTGGTGATTTGAAAGTTTATAAATTTTATTGAAATTTTATGTAAAAGATTCCTAACCAAAGTGTGCTTCCTGCTTCATTTGCAATCCCAATCTCTCCCAAGTTGAATAACAGCAGTCCATCCCAAGGCAACCCCATTCTGAAAGGTTGTCAGCTTTCCTTGCATTGTGAGCACATAAGAGATATCCACAATGTTTGTGAAGCTGGTCTCAGGAAAGCAGTGCTTGAGTCCTCATTTTGAATCACAGGAAGTTGATTCTGGGGCAGAAATGCTGTACTTCTAGCACATGTATGTGGTCTCATCTCTGGCTGGGCAACAAGATGCCAAATCCATACCTGAAGCAGAGTGTTCCACAGACCTAGGCTGCAGAACTTTCCTCTGTTGAGGATACTTTATCAGAATAAATGGAGAGGAGCAGTTTGCCAGCCTCATTACTGATCCTGTGGCTTCATCCAGCCCAGCATTTCACATGATGTACTCTGCATAGAAGTTAAATAAGCAGGGTGACAATAGACAGCCTTGATGTACTCCTTTCCTGATTTGAACCAGTCCATGTCCAGTTCCATGTCCAGTACTAACTGGTGCTTCTTGACTGGCATACAGATTTCTCAGGAGGAATGTTAGGTGGTCTGGCATTCCCATCTCTTTCAGGATTTCCCACAGTTTATTGTGATCCACACAGTCAAAGGCTTTGGCATAGTCAATAAAGCAGATGTTTTCCTGGAACTCTCTTGCTTTTCCAATATTTCAGATGATGTTGGCAATTTGATCTCTGGCTCCTCTGCCTTTTCTAAATCCAGCTTGAACATCTGAAAATTCATGGTTCACATATTGTTGAAGCCTGGCTTGGAGAATTCTGGGCATTAATTTGCTAGCATGTGAGGTGAGTGCAGTTGTGCAATAGTTCAGACATTCTTCAGCATTGCCTTTCTTTGGGATTGGAATGAAAACTGACTTTTTCCAGTCCTGTGGCCACTGCTGAGTTTTCCAAATTTGCTGGCATTTTGAGTGCAGCACTTTCCCAGCATTATCTTTTAGGATTTGAAATAGCTCAACTGGAATTCCATCACCTCCACTGGCTTTGTTCATAGTGATGCATCCTAAGGCCCACTTGACTTCATATTCCAGGATGTCTGGCTCTAGGTGAGTGATCACATCATCATGGCTTTCTGCCTCATGGAGATCTTTTCTGTATAGTTCCTCTGTGTATTTTTGCTACCTTTTCTTAATATCTTCTGCTTCTGTTAGGTCTATATCATTTCTGTCCTTTATTGTGCCCATCTTTGCATGAAATGTTCCTTTAGTAACCCTAATTTTGTTGAGGAGATCTCTAGTCTTTCCCATTCTATTGTTTTCCTCTATTTCTTTTCATTTATCAATGAGGAGGGCTTTCTTATCTGTCTTTGCTGTTCTTTGGAACTCTGCATTCAAATGGGTATATTGCTCCTTTTCTCCTTTGCCTTTCTCTTCTCTTCTTTTCTCAGCTATTTGTAAGGCCTCCTCAGACAAACATTTTGCCTATACTCTAATAAAAAGTTTAAAAACAGAAAGCAAATGGTGTTTTAAATGGGATGGCAAAATAACTTGTCCTGAATATGTATCACTGAATGACACCTAATTTGTTCCTCAGTACCTTCAGCTCAAACCTTTATTACTAACTGCTTTTTCGACCCCGTCTCCCCATTCAGGATCAGCCTAACTTAATTGCCAGTGAAATAAAAATAGACAATGTAAAAGTTTGTGGTGAGCCAGACGTTTTTCTCATCTATACACAGACCACATGATGTATGAATATGACAAACATCACTTCCTGTTTGAAGGAGTCATACAAGAACTGAGGTATTATGCATATGTGCTGCCAGGTGCACAAAAACACTGAACTCTCAGCTTGAGGCAAAACGGAGCACATTTGTGCAGGGGAATCCATGCCTCATGCTGCTCTCCAATCTGCTCTGGGTGTTCCTGGCCTCCACCTTCTCTGGTAGGGATGCTTCCAAACATGGGCGCACATGTTCAGGGTGAAAGGACTACACACAGGCACATGGTGTTTCACAGGGACTTGAGGAGGAAAGGAGGAAGCAAGCATCTTATGATTTCAGTTTGTTTTTTAGGAGGGTGATCTGAAATGAGTCTAGTTCCTAAACTATTTTATTCACTGCTTCATCTCTGTTTTCTGATTTTTCCTACAGGATCTGGTGTAGCCCAGAAAGTTATTCAAGATCAAACAGACATATTCACTCATATTGGAGAGGCAGTCACTGTGAACTGTTGGTGTGAAACAAGTTGGAGCAGTTACAACATTTTTGGGTATAAGCCACCTCCCCATGGAGAGATGATATTCCTTACAAGGGATGGCCACTGCTCTATAAATTTTCAGAGATCACTTAAATCCTCCAGCCTCACCATTTCAACCTTACAACTGGAAGATTCTGCAAAGTACTTCTGTGCTCTCTTTGAAGTCACAGTGCTTGAGGTAATGGGAAAAGCTGAACAAAAACCCCAGAGATTAATAAGAGAGAGCCCCTTTGCTGTAGGGCCACACCTAAGATACACACCTGTAGATCCTAGACAAGAAATGGTAGTCCTGTGGTTGCTTCATCTGTGGTCTGCATCAGAGGATTTAATCCTAAATACAATCTCCTTCCATGACATATGGAAGCAGATGTCCAGAGTAACTCTCTTCTGATAACATTCTCCTCTTGAATTTTTGACTTTAAATCAACCATACAAAATGTGTGTAAAGTTGTCTACATTTGAAAACTTGCTCCACAATAATATAAAAGGATGGTTTCACCTAAAGATCCTAACATCACAAATGTGGGTCTAGAATCTGAAATCATCGTGAAAATAATTTCCTTTTAGGGCTTCCCAGGCACTAGGGGTAAAGAACTCACTTGCCACTGCCAGAGATATTAGAGACACAGATTTGATCCCCGGTTTGAGAAGATCCCCTGGAGGAGGGCATGGCCACCCACTCCAATATTCTTTCCTGGTGAATCCCTTGGACAGAGGAAGTTGGTGGGCTACAGTCCATGGGGTTGCAAAGAGACAGACACGACTGAAGTGACTTATCATACAGTCTTCTAGACATTGTGTCAGGGCATATTCAGAGGAGAACCACCAGTGATGTATAGGAAGAGATTAGTTATAAGAATTATTCACAGGCAGGGGCTAGAGCTGGTGGAAGAGTCTATAAAAGCTATTATATTTGTATTTGGTTTGAGCTTGAGATCATTGTAAGTCAACAAAAGTACCATTTATGAAGGAAAGTTTTATGTGGCAACTGGACAAACTGGGACCAACTGTGGTCCAACTGGAAAGAGCATGGACAGAGTGTGACATGTACATGAGGACAATGGAACCCACAAGACACACTAAAACTCGCCTTTCTCTTACCTCCTTCAGGCTCACAGTAATGGGCAAACTTCACACGTTTGCCATCACGCTACATGCATACTTGGTCAAAGACAAAGAGAACATGAGTAAGAGATCTGGTGGGAGGTTGAGGAGTGTGTCAACAATAAGTTGAACGATCAGACCAGCAGCAACATTATGAGCTGCCATAGTCTCTGCAGCCCTGAACCAACCTGCAGACCCTAGAAACATGACTACTTCATCACAAGCACCTCCCAAATCTTACACAAATCTCTTTCATGACCAACCATAACCCAGAACAATACAGAGAAGCAAATTCTGGGAAATAGATTAAGTTGAGACAGTACAAATCCACCATAATAGCTTAACTGGTTAACTTAATAACTTAACTTAGTTAACCTTGTTAACTAAGCATTCATCATTACCTCTTTGAACACCACAACTTTGAATAAGGACCACAGGGGAACTAAGCTTCCTGTTAATATGATGCAATTATTCCTTATTCAGCCAAAACAAGCTCTGCTCTCTCCTTTAAAGAGAATACCAAGCTCATTTATCTATTTAAGGGTGACGTTCTTTCCTCTTCTAGCTGAATCACACTCTTTAATTGACCCTGTCTCTTTCCTGCAGAGATACAATGAGATATAAGGTTTAACTTGTAGCAGCACATTTTCTGTTACCAGAGGCAGGCAAAGAGGAAAGGGAAGCTAAAAATGGCTAATGTATACATAAATATATTCATATACAATGAAAATAATTTCACAAATATTTTAGGTTGTGTTATTGCAAATGACCACAGGATTGTAACTGGTATTTATGACTACCTCACCCATTACCCATTCCATAACCTCCTAGCATAGCAAGAACCTCTACTCACTGTTGTACTTGACTTCCTATAAAACAAGCTCCTTATTCAGGAGCAATGCTATGTGGAAAGTCATAAAGACGAATAAGGAATTCTGTTAGTTGACCGCTGTGGTTTTGGCAAAGTTTGCAAGGTGTTGAAGACAAATTAAAGAGTCTATTTTAGTGGAAAAAAATCGTGTTAATAGGCAGGGGAAATTGATATGTTGTATTCTGAGAAACATCATTAAGAATGATACTTGTCTTCTCATCACAAGCAATAGCAGTGAAAAAGAAAAGCATTTGTAAAGTTTTTAAAGAAAGCAAACAAATAAAACATTCAAGGAAGCTTCTAATGAGCATGAAAGCATATTTTTAAATTGTCTTTTTAATAAAAAGCACTGCTAAGAGAGAGGAAAGCCAGTGTCAGTCTGGAAGGCTAGATATGCAATATACATTACTGAAAAAGGAATCAAATGCAGAATATACTAAAAGCTCATACATCAAAAAGAAGTGAAAATAGTCAGAGCGACTTTCTTAGTCATTAATAAGAATGACTTATTAATAGTCATTAATAAGAATGGCAAAATCTTGGAGATCCAATTCAGAAATATTATATCCAATAGCTAGTAAACATGCAAGGTGTCCTTGATTTCACTATTTTATGGAAATCAAAGTCAAACCTCACCTGTTCCATCTGTGTCTTTTCAGAACCCTGAGTGTATAAGTGTATCCAGGAAAACAAGTGATTAAATAAATTTCCTAGAAGCGTCCATCACTGTCTGATGTGGAGTTGAAAAATCAGGTCATAGGCCAGGACATTAACGGAAAGGAGTTTTTAGTAGAATATAGAAAGTTGGTATTTATTGAGCTTTCTAAATGTCAGGCACTGTAAGATGCATTTCTGATTCATTATCTAATTTAAATATTAAAACCCTATGAGACAGATTTTACTGTTCCAGGTTTTTTTAATCTTTGAGAAATGAGACATAACTTTTCTAATTGTGAAAAGCATCTTAAACTTTTATTGTCATCCTGAGTGTACCATTTAGAGGGATCCTTGGAGAAGATTTGGGTATGAGGGAGCACATGACCCAGAACAGGGTGACTAGATGCCTCAGTGATGGAGACATGATGGGTTTAAACTGAAACCTAAAGGGATTTATGAAGAAGAGTTCTATGAAGATCTACAAGATCTTCTAGAAATACCACCCAAAAAAAGATGTCCTTTTCATCATAGGGGATTGGAATGCAAAAATAGGAAATCAAGAGATACCTGGAGTAACAGGCAAGTTTGGCCTTGGAGTACAAAATGAAGCAGGGAAGGGCTAATAGAATTTTGCCAAGAAAACACACTGGTCATAGAAAACACACTCTTCCAACAACACAAGAGCCCACTCTACACAGGAGTATCACCAGAGGGTTAATACAGAAATAAAATTGATATTATATTCTTTGCAGTCAAAGATGGAGAAACTCTACACAGTCAGCAAAAACTAGATCTGGAGCTGACTGTGGCTCAGTTCATGAGCTCATTATTGCAAAATTCAGGCTTAAGCTGAAGAAAGTAGGGAAAACCACTAGGCCATTCACTGGATCATAGAAAAAGCAAGGGAATTAAAAAAAAAAACTACTTCTGCTTCATTGACTCTGTTAAAACCTTTGACTGTGTGGATCAAAACAAACCAGAAAATTCTTAAATAGATAGGAATACCAGACCACCATGCCTGCCTCCTGAGAAACCTGTGTGCAGGTCAAGAAGCAACAGCTAGAACCAGACATGGAACAACAAACTGATTAAAAATTGGGAATGGAATACATCAAGGCTGTATACTGTCACCCTGCTTATTTAAATTATATGCAGAGTGCATCATGTGAAATGCTGGGCTGGATGAATCACAGGCTGGAATCAAGATTACCAGAGAAATGCCAACAACCTCACATATGCAGATAATGCCACTCTAATGGCAGAAAGAGAAGAGTAACTAAAGAGCCTCTTGATGAGAGTGAAGGGGGACAGTGACAAAGTCAACATCCAAAAACTAAGATCATGGCATCTGGGGTCCCAACACTTAATGCAAATAAATGGGGGAAAGTGGAAGCAGTGATAGATTTTATTTTATTGGGCTCCAAAATCACTGCAGAAGATGACTGCACCCATGATATTAAAAGACACTTGATCCTTGGAAGGAAAGCTATGACAAACCTAGATGGTGTATTAAAAAGCAGAGACATCACTTTGTTAACAAAGTTCCACAGAGTTGAAGCTATGGTTTTCTAGTAGTCATACTGATGTGAGAGTTGGACCCTAAAGAAGGCTGAGTGCCAAAGAACTGAGGCTTTCTAATTGTGGTGCTGCAGAAGACCTTGGAGAGTTTCTTGGACAGCAAAGAGATCAAACCAGTCAAACCTTAAGGAAATCAACCTAGAATATTCATCAGAAAGACTGATGCTGAAGCTGAAGTTCCAAATACTTCTTCGGCCACCTGATGTAAAGAGCCGGCTCATTGGAAAAGACCCTGATGCTGGGAAAGACTTAGGGCAGGAGGAGAAGGGGTTGACAGAGGATGAGATGATTGGATGACAGCATCCACACAATGGACATGGGCTCAAACAAACTCTTGGAGATAGAGAAGGACAAGAAATTGTGGTGTGCTGCAGTTCATGGAGTTGCAAAGAGTCAGACATGACTTAGAGACTGAACAACAACGCTTCCAGCGAGTATTTATGAATATTTGTTAAATGAGCAAAGCATGATTATTGTAACATTACTCCTATGGCTTCAGTATAATTTTCCTCCATGCTAGACCTGGATTTATTGTTTATAGTTTATTGTTCATTGTTCACAATAACCCTCTGTTTATACTATCAGAGTCTTTTATTTGGCATGCATCCCATAAAATTGGAAGATTGTTTTTAGAGTAATTTAAACAGCTGTTTAACGTAATTTCTCATCCAATTCATGAATAACGATTCATTGGCTCACTCAGAAACCATGTAATTCTTGAGTGCCTACTATGTATCAAACTCATAAATATTGAATTACATGAGCTTTGAAGTAAATTTTAAATATAGGAAGGTTAGAGACAAATGAAAAAGAGATCAACAAATGAGAATCATATGACTGCAGAGGCCTGGTGTGCTGCGGTTCATGGAGTCGCAAAGAGTTGGACATGACTGAGCAACTGAACTGAACTGAACTGAAAGCAGTCAAAGATAATTAAAACCTTCCATGGAGTATTTAAGACCAAGAAAATACAGATGAGTACAGAGGTATTACAAGTAAGATGTGTGTACTGTGTGTTAAGTTTCTTCAATTGTGTCTAACTCTGCGAGTCATGGACTGTAGCCCACTAGGCTCCTCTGTTCAATCGATTCTCCAGGCAAGAATATTGAACTGGGCTGCTAAGCCCTTCTCTAGGGGCTCTTCCTGATCCAGGGATTGAACATGGGTCTCTTAAGTCTCCTGCACTGGCAGGTGAGCTCTGTACCACTTGCGCCTCTCAGGAAGCCCATTTATCTTCCAATCTGAGGAGCTTTTCAAAACGTTGCTTGCTGACTTTTGGTGTGGGTTTAGCTCTGCAGTTCTTCTATTCAGTCACAAGAGGGGGCAGATTCATCTGAAAACGGTGTTTCTGGGAGAAAAGGAGGGAAATTTGTTTTCCATTGATCTGCCAAAACAAAAAGGTAAAATGACATGTTTTCGTTTTCTTTAGACAACTTGAGCTTTTTATCCCTTGCTGAATGTGTGTGGTCGAGGATTGAAGGGATAAGGAAGTGGCAACCCACTGAGTGTTCTTGCCTGGCGAATTCCAGGGACGGCGGAGCCTGGTGGGCTGCTGTCTATGGGATCGCACAGAGTCGGACACGACTGAAGCGACTTAGCAGCAGCAGCAGCAGCAGCTGAAGAGCCTAAGCCCTTTCCATGTACCTCACTAAAACCTGCTTTCCCATTTCCTTGCTCTGATTATCCCTTCTCTTTTCTATTCCTTATACCTTTTTTTCCTTCCTCCGATTTTTCATACCACTCAAACCCACCTCTATCTCACCCCCACCTACTTTGCCTTTCTTTCTGTCTATTCCTTTGCCTTAGCATCATTGCTATCAACACTCACAAGCATCGGCCATGGGGAACATGAGGATTATGGACCACTGTTCAAGGAGGATGAGGTGAACACCATCTATGTCATCAGTTAGTTTTTTAACACAAACACATGAAAATTCTACCTAGATGGTGATAGATCCATGATTCCAAGAACACTTATAAGAACTCCAAGCTCCAGGATGTGTAGGTTTTAGTCTCAATGTTATTTATTTTTTCATCTCCCAGAGCACATCACTGCCTGCTTTTGAATCTCCCATACATTTTCTGGAATGTGGATGGAAATTTTCATTATCTTACTACACAGAGTTCAGTACATTTTTCTGTGATTAAATATTATGCTCTGCAAGCTTCATGGAGCATCAGCCAATTTCTTAAGAAACAAATGATAGACCAATGGCTGTGCATAGACACATCATTGTGATTGGTATTCCTTTCCCCGAGGCAGACATTAAACTTCAGAGATGATGGCACTGTGAGCTGGGGATGTTTCACCATCTTTTGGGGACATGACTAAAACAGGGGAGGAAGACCTAGATAAGAAAATCCTTGATCACTGGCTGAGAAGGAGGTCCTGGCAGCAACACAGTGGCATCTGCACTCGCTGTAAGTCTTTACTAACAGCTGCTGCCTCTGTTCTCTGGAACCTCCTCAAGCCAAGGATCAGACCCAAGCCTGAGCTCTGAGCCCACGATCCTGGTTTGTCCCTGAAGTATGAGGCTGGTGAGTGGAGTAACAGTGTTTCTGACATTGGATAAGTGTTCTGTGTCTATAAGGGATGACTTTGAGGGCAAAGGACCACAAAGAGCTATTTGCTCTCTACTCCTCTCCATGTGCTTTATTCAGCATTATAGTGATGGAATTGAGAACTGATCTATGGATTTGCTAGGGAACACAAACTTCTACATGACAGGTTAAACCATGGCTATGATTCCAGAAGAGTCCTTAGCAGTAGCAGGTTGTAGGAAATCTCTGGGCTTAGTGAGCCAAGGACCCAAGGAACAAAACCTGTGGATCTCTGATTCTTGCCACGAATCTTTGGTCTCCATAATTTTGTTGTTTTTCAGTCACGAAGTTGTATCCAACTTTACAACCAAATGGACGGCAGTATGCCAGGCTCCTCTGTCCTCTATTATCTCCTGGAATATGCTCAAATTCATGTCCATTGGGACGGTGACACTGTTTAACCACCTCATCTTCTACCACCCCCTTCTCCTTTTGTCTTCAATTTTACCAAGCATCAGGGTATTTTTCAATGAGTCAGCTCTTCTCATCAGGTGTACAAATTTTGGAGCTCCAGTTTCAGCATCAGTCCTTCCAATGAATATTTAGGGTTCATTTCCTTTACAATAACTGGTTTGATATTCTTACAGTCCAGTATTGAACACCAATAATATTTTTCCAGGACATAAATAGAAACGCAGGAGTAGGGGTTAGGGCCAGACAGTTATGAGAGGGTTATGCCCTTGATCCATAGAATTACGCTTATTTGAGCTCTGGAACTAATTTGATTTCTTAACCCACCAGGGACTGTGATTGATGCTAAGATCACCCAGCCCATCTCTATGGATTGTCCTGAAGGAGAGAATGTAAACCTGCCTTGTAGCCACTCTACCATTAGTGGAAATGAGTATATACATTGGTATCAGCAAAATACCAATCAGAGTCCACAGTGTATCATTCATGGCTTACGAGACACAGTGAACAGCAGCATGGCCTCTCTGACCATAGATAGCTTCAGACAGAAAGTCCAGCACCTTGGGCCTGCCCCAGGTCCCCCTGAGAGACGCCGCTGTGTACTACTGCGTCCTGAGAGAGGCACACTGGGACAGATGGGGCTGCACCTGTGCAGCATCTCTCTTGTGGGAAGAAGAGGGGACAGAGTGGGGGAGCAGTCACGAGAGCAAATCTAGAGCCATCAGAAGGAGAGTCAGAGAGCTTAAGAGATGAGGAAAATGAGGGAAGGAGAAGGGAGGAAGATGGATAAAGAAAAGAAGAAGAGGACAAGGAAGAAGTGCATCACTGGCTGATGTGGCTGAGAAGAATTGCGGGAATTATGGGAACACTAACAATCCTAATTGCAGCATAGAAATACAGTGAGAAGCATTAGCAACTCTTCATAGTTCTTTCATATGTCAATAAAATGTTGGTTCCAGTGTGTTAGTCTCAACCTAAAAGTGAGAAAAATACAAATAATTCTCCTGTTCCAAAGTTTTTTTCATGTCTGACTCTTTGAGACCTCAAGAACTGTAGGCTGCCAGGCTCCTCTGTCCTTGGGATTTTCCAGGAAAGAATACTGGAGTGGGTTGCCATTTCCTTCTCCAGAAGATCTTCCCGATCCAGGGATCAAATCTGGTCCCCTTGTCTTCTGCATTGTAGGTGGAATTTTTACCTCTGTGCCACCTGGGAAGTGGTCCAATTCATTCTTTATAACACCTGTGTAGTACTCTTAAATGTTCTATTATTAATTATGTTTACCTTAATAAGTATTTGTTTCTATTACTGTGCTATCCTATAGAGTGTTGTCTTTATACAACTTTGTAGATTGACTTTTGTATATATGGGAACATGTCTATTGTAATGAAATTTCTGAACTGGAATGGCTATTTTCAAAACAAGGTACATTTAAAATTTTTTTGATAAAGTGACAACTTTCCATTCAAATGGTACAAACAATTATACTTCAACCAATAGGAAGTGAGAAGGAGTACTTTGCACCCTCTAAAAATTGAGAATTACCAGCCTTTTTCATTTTAACAATCCAAATGTACTTTATCTATAGACACTTTACTGATCCCTAGTGCTTTTGAGCAACCTTTTCTCTGTATATTGGCACTCTGTCATTCAACCTTGTTCATACGCTTGTTCCTATCTTTTGACCATTTTTTCCATTAAGTTAGCTTTATTTTTGCTTGCTAGAATTATTTTGATATCCTACATGATATTTTGATTTTCATATTTACTTGTATGTTTTATTCTAACATACTATCTTTATTTTTTTAAATGATGTTGTCTTTATTTGTTACACTGTCAAATCTATCAAAAATTTATTTCTTTTTAGCTTTAAAATCAGTGTCTTTTAGAAAGCTCTAAATGTATCTTTTAATCCTTGTTACCATTTAGGGAGTTATTCTGAGATCTATCTTACCTCTTAGAAAGCTAAGCTTCAAAAGATTTTGAAAGTTGCCTATCTTCGTCTTAATATGTCTTAGACCAACTGTTATATTTATTTTTAAATCTGCTAATGTCAAGCTCCAAATCTCAGCATGTGTAGTTCAATCTGGCCTTACTGGAAGCATCAGTAAGAAGAAAGCCCTGAAATAATGAGCCAACTGGAAAGTCAGTGGAATGAATCACATTTCCCATAGCTGAAGGTGATATACATTTTAGGGCAAAATGTCAAGTGTTAGAATAAAAAGCATATGTTATGACTCAAGAAAAGCAATGATCCTTAATTCTGTAAAGAGACATGCTAGTCCTCTAAATATCCAAATAGCAGTAGAAATATTTTTTACTGATTGTAGCAGAATTCTGAAACATCCTTAGCTCCTTATTAGCCACACATTTTCCCCAAGAGAAAAGATATAGAGGAAATTAGAGCACAAGACAGAGAAGGTAATAGGGAGGCATTCTGGCCCTTGATGTGAGCGGCATGACTACCATAATATTCCTGGATCATGAAAAAGACTGAGAAATCTATCCTGCTGCATAGGATGTGTACCTAAATGTATATTGCTGTGTTTGTGTTTTGGAAATTGCTTTGATTTGTGAGTCAGAGATCAAGGAACAGATACTTGTACTCAGTCTTGGAAAGTACAATGAAAGGTGCTGTAGCATTTTCCAAATATCAGCATATCCCTCCAGTCATTTTTTCACTCATTTCCTCCTCTTCATGGCCTTTGAGCTCACTTTCTGTTTCCTTACTTTACTTTTCCTGAAACATATCTTTTCATTCCTTTTGTTTATTGAAGCATTCTCAGTAATCAGCACAGTACCCAACAAATAGTAAGTGTTCAACAAATATTTATTGTGTAAAGAAATATTTATGACTGATGTTACTAATAATGCTAGTTACTATAATGCTAGCATAATAATGCTAGTTCAGTTCAGTTCAGTTCAGTCACTCAGTCATGTCTGACTCTTTGTGACCCCATGAACTGCAGCATGCCAGGCCTCCCTGTGCATCATCAACTCCCAGAGTCCACCCAAACTCATGTCCATTGAGTCGGTGATGCCATCCAACCATCTCATCCTCTGTCGTCCCCTTCTCCTCCTGCCCTCAATCTTTCCCAGCATCAGGGTCTTTTCAAATGAGTCAGCTCTTCACATCAGGTGGCCAAAGTATTGGAGTTTTAGCTTCAAAATTAGTCCTACCAATGAACACCTAGGACTGATCTCCTTTAGGATGGACTGGTTGGATCTCCTTGCAGTCCAAGGGAATCTCAAGAGTCTTCTCCAACACCACAGTTTAAAAGCATCAATTCTTTGGTGCTCATTGGTAGGGAGGCAATAAAATATTGAAAGAGTGAGTTATATCTTTTTAAAAATAGAAGAGTCAACATCACACGGATTTCACAATGAAGACAGGAGTATATTTGAAAATACTTATTCATTCATAAACTCATTAATCCTATCCTTCTATTTCCCTTTCTTTTGCTTCCACCCTCCTTCTCTCTTTTCCTTCTTTCCTCTCTTTACTCCTCTTTCCTATCATTGTTAGTGAAATAGGTCCCCAAGTACTTTGTTAAGGTCTTCCTGTGAAACTTTAGTTTATTCCAACACAAAATTCTTTCTTCCATTAAAATCGCCAATATACTGTGTTTCTCATAAAGTGGTTGACACCAGATATTTTGAAAGATTTAAATTGTGCTTAACTCATTCCTCCAGTGAGGCAGGGAATTCTCCTAATTTTAGAAAAATGGATACAAAAAATAGTTATTTGGATATCAACTGATATTCTCATTCATGCCATCTTCCAGAACTATAAGCCAACAAAGGTGTTAAAAGTCCATATGGTATTTCAGCAACCCATGGCCACTGGAAACTCAGTGCTTGCCAACCCAAACGTGGCGAACAGATTTTAAAAAGCCTTTTCTTATTTCTGTTTTTTCATCTTCATTCAGAAATAATTCTTATCAATAAAAAAAAACCATCTGCTATCCTTATACCAAATGTGTCCTGCTTTAAAACCTTCTACCAAATGTATCTCTAGAAATTACAGAATTAATGAGTACTGTTTAATAGAACTGTCATTAGTTCTGTCACTAATTCTACCAATAGAGATTCACCATGAGCAGATGATCTCACAAGAAAAATAACAGGAGTTAGGAACGTGAAGCTCCGTTGGCTCACTGTGTCTTTTAACTGTTTTTCCTACAACTAATACATTAATAAATGGAATCAGGAAGACACTGTTAGCAGTGCACACTGAGGATTCTAATGTTTTACAAATTCTACCTGTTTGCACATCTCAGGGACTGAATCTAAAGTAAGAAGAATATCTGATTCATTTGTTACACCAGAATTGCATAAAACAGGCAACATACTAAGTGATTCTCAAATTAACTAATAACAAGTGTACATACAATATAGCACATGGAAAAGAAAGCATCCTGGGCACAAAGAGGAGGAGAAAATTTCTGAAAATAATTCATTTTAGTAATTAGAATGAAAGTTTAGAAAAATGCATCATCCAAGTAATAAAAATTCTGAAAACAGAAGAAAAACTGAAATAAAGGAGAATGATATAAGCAGATGGAGAGGGTGACAAAGTAAAAGTTTGTGGTAAAATTAATACTGCAAATGTATTACACTAAAAATTGGAAAAGATTTGCCTTTATGTGCCAAGGATGAAGGATTTTCATTTCAATAAGTGACACTCCCTCATTTTTCCTATGGAAAAGTGTATTATGGTCTTCAGATCATACATAAATAGCAGCCAGAGTGCAGACCTGAATGTAAAAATAATGTATGAAGTTAATGGAAAAAATACAAAACTTGTTCATTACTTTGTGTTAGGTACACATTTCTTAAACAGGACACATTCATGGCTAAGCATCAAAGCTAGTCTATATTCATATATACATTCATTTTTGCGTCACTTTTCTGTATAGCAGAGATGGGTACAACATTGCAAACCAACTACTTTTCATTAAAAAAACTGATGTATATTAAAATTGCCATTAAAAGTATTCAAGAGTTAAAAGGATAGCTAGACATTGGAGAAGGAAATGGCAACCCACTCCAGTGTTCTTGCCTGGAGAATCCCCGGGATGGGGGACCTGGTGGGCTGCCGTCTATGGGGTTGCACAGAGTTGGACATGACTGAAGTGACTTAGCAGCAGCACCAGGAGCAGTGAATATATTTACAGTATCATTATGTTATCAAAGTTAATATTATTAATTATAAATAGGAGAGGGAGAGGGTGGGATGATTTGGGAGAATGGCATTGAAACATGTATACTATCATGTAAGAAACGAAGTGCCAGTCTATGTTCGATACAGGATACAGGATGCTTGGGGCTGGTGCACGGGGATGACCCAGAGAGATGATATGGGGTGGGAGGTGGGAGGGGGTTTCAGGATTGGGAGCTCGTGTACACCTGTGGCTGATTCATGTCAATGTATGGCAAAACCAATACAGTATTGTAAAGTAAAATAAAGTAAAAATAAAATTTAAATAAATAAATAAATAAAGGATATTAATAAATAAAAACTAAAAATATTATATTAGCAAATATTAGATATAAAATATTATATCATACTATCAAAGGGCTCATTTTGATTTCAAAATATCTCCTTCAAATCAACAAGAAAGCAAACAAATTGATAGAAACGACAATAGTCTGAAGTAAGCATTTGACAATAGAAGATATTCAAATGGTCAATCAACATGTCATTCCCATAAGGTACATAAGCTGACATAGCTAATTTACACTTCTAGAGATCAGAATACTGTTATAAATGGGTCAATATCATAAAGGGAGCTCTGAAGGGCTGGTAATGCTCTGTTTCTTGATCTGAGTGCTGGTTATAATGGTGATGCTTATGTGAAAATTTACCATGCTGTACCTTTATATTACATTTTCTTATATGAATATAAAACTCCAATAAAAACTAAAATGATACATGATGCCCTGTTATTAATTATTAGTTATAAGGTGACAATAAACTAAAAATTACAGGTGCTTTCATTCTAGTTTTCCTTTTTCTGTTACTGAAATATTTAAGTAAGAACACATTTGTGGAACAAGCAAGACTTCTGACCATGTGTAAGCATTGACTTTCTATTACTAGATCATAGATGAGAAATGTGTCATTTGTCTTTTCATCTATGTGAGGTGCCAATGTGTGATTTTGATCTTTGGTATCAGGACTTTCTTGGTGGCTCAGCGGTAAGAATCTGCCTGCAATTCAGGAACCACAGGAGCCTCGGGTTTGATCCCTGGATCAGGAAGATCCCCTGGAGGAGAGCATGGCAACCCACTCCAGTATTCTTGCCTGGAGAACCCCATGGACAGAGGAACCTGGAGGGCTACAGTACATAGGGTCAGAAAGAGTCAGACATGACTGAAATGACTTCACACATAGGCAATGCATGTATTAAGGTACCAACACGTTGACATTTGGCATTATTAGGAAAAGTAGAAAACTCTAGTGAATAGGAAAGGGTGATAAATTACTCAAGATACCTACATCTTATTGATTAAAACAGAGTTCAAGCTGATCCCAAGCTATGAAAGCCTGGGGAAGGTACGCATTTTCTCTAGGAACATTGCTAACAAACAGAACATTGGGATTCTGGTAAGGATGAAGAAGTAAATCTGCTTGTAGACAATGAACAGTACCTGCCATATCCTTCAATATTAAAGGGCTCCTGAAACACGGTGGCATGCTGTGCAGTCAGTGAGATTTATTAGCCAACATCTTTATCGTTAACATTATCCCAGAACCTGGTGCTTGGTTCCTGTTTTCTGTCATAACAGATAAGGAAGTTCATCTTGTCTTTGGACTTCAAAGTCTGGTGAAATGGAAGAGAGAGAGGAACATTTATAAAGGAGGTTTAGAATGATTATCTTTACACTCTATTTTAGTTAAGGAAGCAATAGCCTCTGTGAAAATCCCTTCCACATGGCCTTAACTAAAAACTGACCAGTATAATATATTTCTCTCACTTGTGGTTGCTCCTTAGTCACCCTCATCTAAAACATTTTGAATTTAGAGAGGGGAGTAGCATTCTCTTCACAACCACACCCGTTCAACAATAGACTCTTGTCTTTGCTCTTAATCTCAAGCAGTACCCTCAATCATTGACAGTCCAGGAAAGAAAGATTTCCATTGTGAACTGTACTTATGAGAAGAGTGCATTTGACTACTTCCCATGGACCTCCCTGGTGGCTCAGACAGTAAAGTGTCTGCCCACAATGCAGGAGACCTGGGTTCGATCCCTGGATGGGAAAGATCCCCTGGAGAAAGAAATGGCAACCCACTCCAGTATTCTTGCCTGGAGAATCCCATGGACAGGGGCGCCTGGTGTGCTATATTCCATGGGATCACAAAGAGTTGGATACGACTGAGCACCCAAGGAAAATTAAAGGAATGGTATCAGCAACACCCTGGTTGAGGCCCTACACTCTTGGTAACCATATGTTTGGTTGTGAATAAAAAGGAAGACTCACAGTTCTTCTCAATAAGAGTGTCAAACAGCTTTCACTGCACATCACAACTTCCCAGCCTGGGGACTCAGCCACTTAACCTCTGTACAGAAAGTACATGGTGCTCCCCAGGCACCTGCAGCCTGTACCCAAACCTGCAACTAAGGTTCCAGACACACCCTGACGTGTAGATGAAATATACCCCCCCCACACACACACACATCAGTTTGTGCATAAAAAGTTTTAATATATTTAAGAAACTTGAAATTTTATAGAATTTATTCTTTGATTAAAATGTTATGAGATACAGCTAATATACATAGGAAGAATTTCCCTTTAAACCCCTATACTACTAAAGAAAAAGGCTGCAAAACAATTACCTAAGCTTTCAGCAAAAAGATAGAAAAAGAAGAACAAATTACAGCTAATAAAAACTGAAATAAGAAAATAATAAAGATGTCAAATTGGTAAAACAGAAATAAAATAATAGAAATAACCATGAGACACAAAGTTAATTTTGCTAAAATGATTAATAAACTATATTCCTAGGTTGAATTATCATGGTGAAAAAAGAAAAAACACAAATTAGAAATATAAAGAATGAAAAAGTTAACAAAAATGCTGCTAAGTCTCTTCAGTCGTGTCCGACTCTGTGCGACCCCATAGACAGCAGCCCACCAGGCTTCCCCCTCCCTGCAATTCTCCAGGCGAGAACACTGGAGTGGGTTGCCATTTCCTTCTGCATCTGCAGCATTTGAGGCGTCACTTTATCATTAGGGCTAAAAAGCAGCACTCCCATTTGAGACAGCACCTTCCTCTCCCACAGGGTAAAGGGGAGCGAAGGAACTACATACGGTTGAAAAGTTCCACAGGTATCCTCAAGCCGCCAATCTAATAATTTTGTACTTTAGCTACTGTGTGGGCTTGAGGGCAAATGAAACAAAATTTGGCCCCTGAAATCTATCAGGGCAACTTGCCAATCATCACTATTCTGTAAAAGACTTTCAGTTGATCCTTATCGAATGGAATTACTATATTTGCTACTTCTTTTCCAAAAAGTTCCACACTTCTTTTTCTTCCTTTTATAATTAATTGTGCCACCAAACTGGGATAAGATAAAACTATTTTTCTTGGGGTCACTGGTAGATGGAACCAATGGGCCCTCTTGTCACAAGCATCCTGTAGGTGTATGCTTTGTGGCAAGAATAATTTAATCTCATCTTTTGGTAATATTAATCCTAGTTAACTGATCATTTAAAGCCTCATCCACTTTAACAAAAGCCGAATCTGTCTCACTAGTCAACTTTCCCTTAGAACTGGGATTAGGATCGCTTTTTAAGCAATTAAACAAAAGGCTTTAAATCTGCAGTAGTCAGTTTTAAATGTGGGCATATCCAATTAATATCCCCTATTGATTTACCTAAATATGAGAAGCAAGTAAAGAGGTGTTGCACAATATCTTTATAAGCTTCTCCAGTTATCCTTCCGTAACCTAAATCTGGTCTATAGCCTTTTGGATGACAATACTACAGTGTTTAAAAGGATAGAGTCCCTCTGCTGTCCACCTGAAACTGTCACAGCATCGCTAGTTGGCTATACTCCAATGCAAGATAAAAAGTTCAATAAAAAGAGATTTTTAAAAAATCATTAACAGGATAGTGCTACTGACTGATGCCAAGTGGGGATATGAGAAAGTGGGGAAATCTGATTTTTTGCCAAAGGTGCAATGACTATTCAATGGAGAAATGACAGTCTTATGAGCAAATGATTTAGGGACAACTGGATATTCCTAGGCAAGTAACTGAATCTTGGCCTAAATCTTGCACCTTATACAAAAATTTGAGGAAAATCTCAAAATGTATGAGAAGAGTGCATAAATCTAAAACTAGAAATCTTTTTGAAAAAAAAATCTTCAGGACCAAGTGTTGGACAAAATGATTTTTGTCATGACATCAAAGCACAATCCATAAAAAATAAAATATTTCATCAAGAGTAAAAATGCTTGCTCTGTGAAAGATACTATTAAGAGAATAAAAAGAATAAAAAGACAAACCACAGAATGGGAGGAAATATTTTCACAATGTATTTTCATCAAAAGATGGTATTTAGAATACAATGACTGTCTAAACTCAGCAGGAAGAAAACAAGTAGTCCAATTGGAAAATGATTCACCCAGACATTTCGTGGAAGAGCTATGTGTTAGGGAAATAAACAAGTAATCAGATGTTCAACATCATTAACCATCAGGGAAATGCAAATTAAAACCACAGTGAAACACCACTCCATATCTGTCTTAATGGCTAAAATGAAAAATAATGATGATACCAAGTTCTGGCAATAATGTAGAAAATAAGATCACTCATACATTATAAACTTAAATATTCACTCACCTTACAGTTCAGCAGTCACACTCCTTTATGGGCATTTATAATGGAATAATGAAAAACTTATGCTCACACAAAATATGTACTTGAATATTCATGGAAACTATATATGTGATGGCCAAAAACTGGAACACAGCCAAATATTCTTCACTGTGTGAATAGATAAATACGCTGTGGTACACCCGTTCAGTACAATATTATTTACAGATCTATCTCAACTTGCTATAAGGTTAAGTCTAAACAAACCATTTTAGGTTGAAAATGTTATAAGTGGAAAAGGCATATAATATACTTAACCTACTGTGCATCAGAGTTTTGATTGGCCTAATCTTAAAGGTGTTGTACTGAAAGTGAAAAACTGAATGGCTGTATGGGTGCAGAATGGTTGTAAGTGGATCAGTTGTTTACCCTCATGATCCCAGGGTTGACTGAGAGCTCAGCTTGCTGTTGCTGCCCAGTATCACTAGAGAATGTCATACAGCATGTTGCTAGCATGGGAAAAGATTAAAATTAAAAATACAAAGTATGGTTTCTAGTGAGTGCATATATAGGTTTCTCACTACCGTACCATGAAAAATCTTAAGTTGATTCATCACAAGTTGGGGACAGTCTGTAGTGATTAAAAGAAACATACTATGATACTGGATGCTTGGGGCTGGTGCACTGAGGCGACCCAGAGGGATGGTATGGGGAAGAAGGAGGAAGGGGGGCTCAGGATGAGGAACATGTGTATACCTGTGGTGGATTCATGTTGATATATGGCAAAATCAATACAATACTGTAAAGTAATTAACCTCCAATTAAAATAAATAATTTTTTTTAAAAAACATACTATTAATTCACGCAACAGCCTAGATGAATCTCAATGCTGAGTTAAAAAAAGTATCTCAGAAGACTACATGATACATGCTTACACACTATATTATTAGAATTGCATGCATAATGTATGAATTTACTTATACAGCATTCTCAAAAGGACAAGTATAAAGATGAAAAGATCAGTAGTTGCTAGGAGTATCATGAGTTGCAGGGGTGGAGACAGTGTGAAAGTAGTTTGCTCTAGAGATGGAACAATTCTGCATCATGATTTTAGTGGTGGTACAAAAACCTATACCTGTGACAAAATTTCAGAGCTATGCATAAACAAGAGTGCATATAAAGCTGATATATCAGATTATCATCTGCATTTTAGTAATACTTCAACAATATCAATTTCTGGTGTATATATAATATCTATAATTATATATGCTACAATACAATATCATGCTGCTGCCCAGTTGCTGTGGACATTCATGATCTCTTCTACTTAAATACAAGTAGGTTTGGAAATGCAAACCAGGGCATCAGCTGCCTGTCAGCACTCAGAGGTGAAATGGACAGAGGAGACGTCTCAACTAAACGTGCACTCTCCTCCATGCATCAGTCACGAACAACACCACTCAAGCAACCTAAAAGCAAGGAGTTGGCACCATTTTAGAGACTTTGTCTGTACTTTCTTTTCTACTATGTGTTTGCCTTTGGTTCTTTTATATTAATTCATCCACTAAAATTTGTAAAACCAAATGGAAAATTCACAGCTACATTCAGAAGAACAGGTAACAGTTTACAAAATTTCAGTCACCGCCTTCTGTGCTATAGAAGTATAGTGTGTGCTTGCAGTCTGTAGATACCAAGTTTTGTTGGAGTGCATTATAGTATTATGGCACAGAAAGAACTGACCTTCTTATCTTGATTTTACTTAACAAAAAGAAAAAATAACAAGCAACTAACTAGTGAGATTGAACACTTTGGGCCAGTGAGACAGAAAAAATAACATGAGGACAATTCTAGGACACACGATCTAAGAAGTACAATTCTACTTGTGGAAGGAACGGGACTGAATTTCCTGATCCCCCTTAAAGTCTGATAAATAGGATTTAATGTCGTTTCAAAATAATAATTATTTTATTCTTGTTATAAATTCATACAAACATAAAAAGAGAATAGACTCTGAAAGTTAGAAGGACTGATATTTTATCATCTGATGTCAAAATGATTTTATGTATTGAAAAAACCAAGAAGAGCCCTAAAACCTATAAAAAAATATGTTAAAATTTTTGGATAAGACTGCCTTTTGCCAAAAGTATGTGAGCTTTTAAATAGAGTATTTAGATTTTGGATGGGAAAATGTAGGTATAGGCTAAATGAATGACTAATAAGTAAGTCCCAGAGGGATAGTATGGGGAGGGAGGAGGGGGAGGGGGTTCAGGATGGGGAACACGTGTATATCTGTGGCAGATTCATGTTGATGGATGGCAAAACCAATACAATATTGTAAAGTAATTAACCTCCAATTAAAATAAATACATTTATATTAAAAATAAGTAGATTATAAGAAGGGTTCATTGCTTATACTAAATCTTATTTTAGGTCTGCTCATTTGTTACAAACAGCATTATTTTGTTGTTTTTCATGGCTGAGCAATTTCCTTGTGGGGTTTCCTCAGTGGCTCTCTGGCAAAGAATCCACCTGCCAAGTAGGACACATGGGTTTGATTCCTGGCTAAGGAATATCCCTGGAAAAGGAAATGGTACCCCACTGCAGTATCTTGCTTGGGAAATCCCATGGAAAGAGGAGCCTAGCAAGATACAGTCCATGGAACCCAAAGAGTCAGACACTACTTAGTGAGTAAAGAACAACAGTAATAAAATTGTACATAAGTAAAACAGTTTATTCATTCCTCTGTCATTTGAAAAGACCCTGATGCTGGGAAAGACTGAGGGCAGGAGAAGAAGGGGACAACAGAGGATGAGATGGTTGGATGGCATCACCAACTCAATGGACATGGGTTTGGGTGAACTCTCAAACCCATGATGGACAGGAAGGCCTGGTGTGCTGCGATTCATGGGGTCACAAAGAGTCGGACACAACTGAGTGACTGAATTGAACTGTCAAAGTACATTTCATTTTGCTGTAAGCAAACACCAATAGAAATGTAAGACAAAAATCCTGTATTAAATGGGATGGCAAAATTATTCTGCGGAATAATTATAAGTGAAAATCAACTTGTTTGTTCTTTAGTTCCACTCAGTTCAACCTTTAAAATAATTGCTTTTGCAAAGCCCCCTTTCAGGCACAGCCTACGTTAATTACCTAAGGTGGGGGACAAGGATGACAAAGAAAAGTTTGTGGTGAGCTAGACCTTTTTCCTGTCTGTGCACAGACCATGTTACCTATGAACAGGACAAACATCACTTCCTGTTTGAAGGAGTCACACAGGAACCGACCAGAAACTATGTATATGCGCTGCCAGGCACACAGAGACACTGAATTTCAGCTTGAGGCAGAACGAGGCACATTTGTGCAGGGGAATCCATGCCTCATGCTGCTCTCCAGTCTGCCCTGGGTGTTCCTGGCCTTCCTCTTCTCTGGTAGGTATTCTAAAAGAGAAGCAAACATCTTATGATTTCAACTTGGCTTTTTTTTTTTTTTTTAGTCTAATTCCTACACTGTTTTATTCATTGCTCCATCTCTGTTTTCTGATTTTCCCCACAGGATCCAGTGTAGCCCAGAGTGTTACTCAAAACCAGCCAGACATTTCCACTCAAGCTGGGGAGATAGTCACCCTGAGCTGTCGATATGAGACAGTTCAGAGCGATTACCACATTGTTTGGTACAAACAACTTCCCAGTGGAGAGATGATTTACCTTACTGATCATGATTCTTCTAGCCAGAATGCAAGGTATGGCCGCTACTCTATAAATTTTCGGATATCACGTAAATTCACCAGCCTCACGATTTCAGACTTAGAGCTGGAAGACTCTGCAAAGTACTTCTGTGCTCTCTGGGAACCCACAGTGGTTGAAGCAATAGAAAAAGCTGAGCAAAACCCAAAGTACTACGGCGCTTTCTGGGAAGACACAGTGGTTGAAGTAATAGGAAAAGCTGAGCAAAAACCCCAGAGCTTAATAAGAGAGAGACCCGCTGCTGCAGGACCCAGGCTGAAATACACACCTGCAGGCCCAGACAAGAAATGGTAGTCCTGCGGTTGCTTCATCTGTGGTCTGGATCAGAAGATTTAATTCTAAATAAAAGCTCCTTCTATGTCATTTGGAAGCAGGTGCCTAGAGTAACTTTCTACTGATACATTCTCCTCCTGAATTTTTACTTTAAATCAGCCACACAGAACATGTGCAAAAATTGTCTAAATTTGAAAACTTGTCCCATAAAAATACAGAATGGCAGTTTCACCTAAAGAGGCTCACATCACAAATCTGGATCTAGAAGCTGAAATTGTCATGGAAATCATCTCCTTAGTCCTTTCCCCTCAGACTTCGTGTTGGGCACAATCAGAGGAGAACCACCAGTGATGTAGAGTAAGTGATAACTTATAAGGATTAGAACATAGTCAATGGCTAGAGCTGGTGGAAGAGTTCATAAAAACTGTTATATTTGCATTTGGTGTTGAGTTGAATTCACTGTAAGTCAACTAGAGTAACATTTGTGAAGGAAAGTTGGGTGTGGACAAAAGCATGGACAAACTGTGGCATGTATGGAAATATATGAGGACAATGGAACCCACAAGACACTCTAAAACTTGTCTTTCTCTAGCCTCCTTAGGGCTCACAGTAGTGAGTGAACTTCAGGAGAAGTGGATGTCATTTGCCATCATGCTACATGCATACTTGGTCTAATACAAAGAGAACATGAGTAAGATATCTGGTGGAACGTCGAGGGGTTTTAAGTCAACAATGAGTTGAACTATCAGAGCAGTAGCAACAGTGTGTATTGCCATATGGAGCCCTGCACCAACCTGAGGAACCTAGAAACATGCTACTTCACCATAAAGTGAAGTTGCTCAGTTGTGTTCAACTCTTTGTGACCCCATGAGCAGTAGCCTGCACCAGGCTCCGCTGTCCATGGGATTTTCTAGGCAAGAGTACTGGAGTGGGTTGCCATTTCCTTCTTCAGGGAATCTTCCTGACCCAGGGATCGAACCCAGGTCTCCCACATTGTAGACAGACACTTTACCATCTGACCACCAGGGAAGTGGTGGCTTACTTACTTCATCATAAGTACCTTCCAAAATTTACATGAATCTCTTTCATGGCCAACCCTAACCCAGAACAATACAGGGAAACAAATCCTGGGAAACAGATTTTCAGACTGTTAAGTCGATGCAGTAGAAACCTACCATAACAGCTTAACTGGTTAACTTCCCTCCTTGTTAAGTAGACATTCATCAGTACCTCTTTGAATAACACAGCTTTCTAATAAAGACCACAGGAAAACTATACTTCCTGTTAATATGATGCAATTATTCTTCATTCAACCAAAACAAGCTGTCTCCTTCAAAGGGAATACCAAATTCATTTATCCGTTTAAGATTCTTTCCTCTTCTAGCTAAATCACACTCTCCCACTAAATCCCGTATCTTAACTACTGAGATATAATGAGATAAAAATTAATTTGTAGTGGCATATTTTATGTTATGATAGGCAGACAAACAGGAGAGGGAAATTAAAAATGGTTAGTTCAGTTCAGTCACTCAGTCGTGTCCGACTCTTTGCGACCCCATGAATCACAGCATGCCAGGCCTCCCTGTTCATCACCATCTCCTGGAATTCACCCAGACTCGTGTCCATCGAGTCCATGATGCCATCTAGCCATCTCATCCTCGGCTGTCCCCTTCTCCTCCTGCCCCCAATCCCTCCCAGCATCAGAGTCTTTTCCAATGAGTCAACTCTTTGCATCAGGTGGCCAAAGTACTGGAGTTTCAGCTTTAGCATCATTCCTTCCAAAGAAATCCCAGGGTTGATCTCCTTCAGAATGGACTGGTTGGATCTCCTTGCAGTCCAAGGGACTCTCAAGAGTCTTCTCCAACACCACAGTTCAAAAGCATCAATTCTTTGGTGCTCAGCCTTCTTCACTATCTAACTCTCACATCCATACATGACCACAGGAAAAACCATAGCCTTGACTTATGTATACATAAATACATTCATATAAAATGAAAATAATTTTATAACTACTATAGCTTTTGTTACTGCAAATGACCACATGATTGTAACTAGGATTTATAACTATCTCAATCCATTACCCACTCCATAAGCTCTTTATCATAGTAAGAACCTCCACTCACTATTGTACTTGACATCCTATAGCTGCTTATTCAGGAGCATTGCTATGTGGAAAGTCATAAAGATGAATAAGAAATTCTGCAAGTCAACCAGTATGGTTTTAGCAGAAGCTTGCAAGGCACTGAAGACAAATCCAAGGGTCTATTTTAGTGAGAAAAAAATCTTGCTAATATTCATGGGAAATTGATGCATTGCATTCTGGGAAATATCATTAAGAGTGATACCTGACTATCATCACAAGCAACAGCAGTCACAAAGGAAAGCATTTATAAATTTTCTAAAGAAACCAAACAAATAAAACCTGCAAGGGAGATTCTTATGAGCATGAAAGTATATTTTGAATTGCTTTTCTTTTTGTCATTGTTGAAAATCATTGCTATGAGAGTGGAAAGTCAACACCAGCGTGGAAAGCATGTATGAAAAAGAAAATTCTGAAAAAGGAATCAATTGCAGAATATATTAAAAGCTCATTGCCGGGAGCCAGTGTGAGGCTCTCCACCTGTGGCAAAGGTCATAAGGAAGGAGGCTTAGCATATGCAAAGGCAGGATCAAGCCTGAGAAGACCCCCCTGTTCCCGAGCATCTATCCCCAAAACCAGAGCCTGCCTGCCTTACAGCATGATGCTTTCCGCCCAGTCTTCTGATATTACAGGTGGGGCTATCCCCGACACCTTTCTTTGGAAAAAGTTAACTTAGAGCTCCAGTTAACAGTCTCCTGCATATAAAAGGAATGTTTCAGATCAAACCCCTCTGATGCCTCTCTAACTTGCTTTACCCAGACTTTTACAACTATGCATGTGATTGTTTACAGCCCCCAACTGTGAGAGGCATGGGAAGCTTAAAACAGAGCCTTTCAAAGAGTTAAAAACTGTTAGAATAGTGCTGGTGTGAGATTTCACTGTTGAGCCACTGCTTGCTGCCAAGTTCCCATATCCCTTATCCACTGTGCACCTGGGAGTACATTTGCTAACATAGTTAGAATGTAAGAAAAACAAATGTAGCCTTGAAACTAACCACATTTGACCTTTGAACTAACTGGTTCTTTCTTTGTTGTAACTCGTTGCATCTTTGCCTCGTGAAAATATAACTTTGTTTGATACTTTCTGAGGCTTACATAGATTAGAAATATAAAGAAAAAACACTTCAAGGGAAAATAAGTTTTCTGGTTGAGCAGCCTTTATCAAAAGAGAGTCTTAAAATGTTCACAGGCCTCCAAGGCCAGAAGATAATGTACACAACATCATTTGTGGGAAAGGTATAAAAGTCCTTTTGAAAATAAAGTTATTGTGCCTCGCTCACCGAAGCAGCTTGGTCTCCCCATGTCAATCATTCTCCCTCTCACTCTCTTTTTCAGGCTGATCCCTTGGAGCATACAGGCTCCCTGCATTCACTTATCTACTCGGGTTTCTAAGACCTGAACGGGAAGACATTCTGCATCTTAACTCCCTCAGGGAGACCAAGAGGGCACCTGTGGCCTCCATGAACAGGGCAAACTTCTTGTCTCGGTGTTTTATTGGCTTTCTATGTAAACCAAGGAATATCAGCCTCTTTCCTCCTCTAAATTTTTCTACTACACTCTTCTTTCCTAATCTCTCTTTTCTAATTAAATAGTCCTTTCTAAGACACCAACTCCATCCCCTCTTTGAATTCCCTGGATCCAAAGGGGGCTGGACCCTGGCAGCTCATAAATCAATAAGAGAAAACAGTTAACCAGAGTGGAAAAATCTTAGAGATCCAAATCAAAAATATTATATCCAATAGGTAGTAAACATGCAAGATGACCTTGATTTTACTATTTTTAGGAAAACCAAAATCAAACCTCACCTCTTTCATCTATGTCCTTTCAGCACCCTGAGTGGATCAATGTAACAGTGTAGCTAGTTGGATATGATATCAAAGGATAAAGGAAAAATAATGACTGTCTCCAGGAAAATAAGAGATTAAGTAAATGTCCTAGAAGCTTCCATCCCTGAACTGATGTTGTGGGTGCAGGGGGTCAGGGGAAGCAGATCACAGATCTGGACACTGAAGGAAAGGCAAGTTTTAGTAGAATAAAGAAAGTTAATATTTACTGAACTTAGTATATGTCAGAAACTGCAGAATGCATTTCCTATCCATTATCTAATCTAAATATCAAAACCCTATGAAACAGATTTTATTGTTCCAATGCTTGCAATCTTTGGGAAATGAGACATACATAACTTTCCAAACTGTGAAGAATGTCTCAGACTTTTATTGTCATCTAGAGTACCATTTGCTTTTGAACTGGGGAGAAGACTCCTGAGAATGCCTTGGACTGCAAGATCCAACCAGTTCATTCTAGAGGAGATCAGCCCTGGGATTTCCTTGGAAGGAATGATGCTAAAGCTGAAACACCAGTATTTTGGCCACCTCATGCGAAGAGCTGACTCATTGGAAAAGACTCTAATGCTGGGAAGGATTGGGGGCAGGAGGAGAAGGGGATCACAGAGGATGAGATGGCTGGATGGCATCACTGACTCAATGGACATGAGTCTGAGTGAACTCCGGGAGATGGCGATGGACAGGGAGGCCTGGCATGCTGCGATTCATGGGGTTGTGAAGAGTCGGACACGACTGAGTGACTGAACTGACTGAACTGAGAGAGTACCATTTAGAGGACTCCTTGGAGAAGATTTGGGTATGAGGAATCACTTGATCCAGAAGAGGATGAATGGATGTTTCACTGACGGTGACACTATGGTTAAAATGGAACCTAAAGAGATCTATGAAGAATGGTTCTATTAAAACCTGCAATACCTTCTAGAATTGTCACCCAAAAAAGATGCTCTTTTCATCACAGGGGATTAGAATGCAAACTCAGGAAGCATTGCAAACTTATCTCAGGCAAGTTTGAACTTTCAGCACAAAATGAAGCCATGCAAAGGCTAATACAGTTTTGCCAAGAAAGCACACTAGTTATAGCTAATACCCTCTTCCAACAACACAAGAGACCGTCTACACTTGAAGATCACCAGCAAATACCCTCTTCCAACAACACAAGAGACCATCTAACTTGAATATCACCAATAAGATTGGTTATATTCTTTGCAGCCGAGGATGGGGAAACCATTTCAGTTCAGTTCAGTCACTCAGTCATGTCCAGCTTTTTGCGAACCCATGAACTGCAGCACTCCAAGCCTCCCTGTCCATCACCAACTCCCAGGGTCCACCCAAACCCATGTCCATTGAGTCAGTGATTCCATCCAGCCATCTCATCTGTTCCCCCCCCCCCCCCCCCCCCCCAATCTTTCCCAGCATCAGGGTTTTTTCAAATGAGTCAGCTCTTTGCATCAGGTGGCCAAAGTATTGGAGTTTCAGTTTCAACATCAGTCCTTCCAATGAACACCCAGACTGATCTCCTTTAGAATGGACTGGTTGGATCTCCTCGCAGTCCAAGGGACTCTCAAGAGTCTTCTCAAATACCACAGTTCTAAAGCATCAATTCTTTGGCATTCAACTTTCTTTACAGTCCAACTGTCACATCTGTACATGATCACTGGCAAAACCATAGCCTTGACTAGACAGACCTTTGTTGGCAAAGTAATGTCTCTGCTTTTGATTATGCTTTCTAAGTTGGTCATAACTTTCCTTTCAAGGAGTAAGTGTCTTTTAATTTCATGGCTGCAGTCACCATCCACAGTGATTTTGGAGCCCAGAAAAATAAAGTCTGACACTGTTTCCACTGTTTCGCCATCTATTTCCCATGAAGTGATGGAACCAGATGCCATGATCTTCGTTTTCTGAATGTTGAGCTTTAAGCCAGCATTTTCACTCTCCTCTTTCTCTTTCATCAATAAGCTTTTTAGTTCTTCTTTGCTTTCTGCCATAAGGGTGGTGTCATCTGCATATCTGAGGTTATTGATATTTTCCCAGCAATCTTGATTCCAGTTTGTGCTTCATCCAGCCCAGCATTTCACATGATATACTCTGCTTATAAGTTAAATAAGCAGGGTGACAGTATACAGCCTTGACGTACTCCTTTTCCTATTTGGAACCAGTCTGTTGTTCCATGTCCAGTTCTAACTGTTGCTTCCTGACCTGCATATAGGTTTCTCAAGAGGCAGGTCAGGTGGTCTGGTATTCCCATCTCTTGAAGGATTTTCTACAGCTTATTGTGATCCATACAGTCAAAGGCTTTGGCATAGTCAATAAAACAGAAATAGATATTTTCTGGAACTCTCTTGCTTTTTATGATGATCCAGCGGATGCTGGCAATTTGATCTCTGGTTCCTCTGCCTTTTCTAATACCACCTTGAACATCTGGAATTCATGGTTCACGTATTGCTAAAGCCTGGCTTGGAGAGTTTTAAGTATCACTTTACTAGCATGTGAGATGAGCCTTTCAGCAAAAACAGATCCGGCCCTGTGCAAGATGAGCCTTTATAGTCAGCAAAAACAAGATCCAGAGCTCACTGTGGTCAGATCATGGGCTCTTTATTTTAAAATTCAGGTTTAAATTGAAGAAAGGCTGGAGAACCACTAGGCCATTCATGTACAACCTAAATAAAATCCCTTAATTTAAATAATTTAAACACTATTCAACATAACATTTGTATTGAATTCAATAAATTCATTGGCTCATTCAGCAAACAAATAATTCTTGAGTGCCTAGTCTGTGCCAACCTCTCTAATAAACATTTGAATTATATGGGCTTTTGAGTAAATTTTAAATATGGGAATGTTGGATACAAAATGAAAACTAAAGAGATCAAGAAGTGAGAATCATATGACTGCAATAAAGCAGTCAAAGATAATTAAAACCTTCTATAGAGTGTTTAGGACCAAGAAAATACAGATGAGTACAGAAGTATTATAAGTAAGATGTGTGTGCTGTGTATTAAGTCGCTTCAGTTATGTCTGACCCTGTGAATGCATGGTTTATAGCCCAGCAGGCTCCCTTGTCCAAAGGATTCTCCAGGCACAAATATTGGAGTGGGTTGCCATACCCTTCTCCAGGCGATCATCTCAATCCAGGGATTGAAACTGTGTCTCTTAAGTCTCCTGCATTGGCAGATGAGTTCTTTACTAGAGTCACCTGAAGTGAAAGTGAAAGTGTCTCAGTCATGTCTGATTCTGGTGAACCCATGGACCGTAGTCTATGGAATTCTCCAGGGCAGAATACTGGAGTGGGTAGCCTATCCCTTCTCCAGTGTATCTTCCCAATCTAGGAATTGAACCAGGGGCTCCTACATTGCAGGTGGGTTTTACCAACCGAACCATCAGGGAGTTACCTGGGAAGCCTATTTACCTTCAAACCTGAGGAACTTTTCAAATAGTTTCTTGTTGACTTTGGGTCTGGGTTTAGCTGTCCAGTTCTATTATTCAGTCACAAGAGGGGGCTGATTCATCTGAAAACTGTTTCTGGGAGAAGGGAAGGGAAATCTGTTTTCCACTGATGTGCCAAAAAAGGAAAAATGACATGCTTCATCTTCTTTAGACAACTTGTGCTTTATTATGCCTTGTTGAATGTGTGGTCAAGGATTCAGAAGATCTTAGCCCAATAGCCTAAGCCCTTTCCATGTACCTGCCTAAACACTGCTTTCCCATTTCCCTGCTCTGACTATCCCTTCATCTCTATATTCCTTAAAATCTTTTCCCCCACCTCTTAGCTTTTTTTTTTTTTTTTTACCACTCACACTCATCTCCACCCGAATTCCACTTGGTTTGCCTTTCTTTCTGTCTATTCCTCTGCCTTAGCATCCTTGCTGCACAACAGCCACAAGCAATGGCACAGGGAATATGAAGATTATGGACCAAGGAGGATGAGGTGAACACCATCTATGCCAATCAGTTAGTATATTAAGAACAGATGCATGAAAAATGTCTACCTAGGTGGTGATAGCTGCATGATTCCAAGAACACTTACAAGAGCTCCAAGTTCCAGGATGTGTAGCTTTTAGTCTCAATGTTAATCTTTCCATCTCCCAGACCACATCCTACTTTTGAACCTCCCAGAGATTTTCTGAAATGTGGATGGGAATTTTCATCATCTTACATCACAGAGCTCAGTGCATTTTTCTAGGATTAAATACTGCATTCCACAAGCTTCTTGGAGCATCAGCCAATTTCCTAAGAAACAAATGATAGACCAATGGTTGTGCATAGACACATCACTGTGATTGGTGTTCCTTTGCCAGAAGCAGACATTAAACTTCAGAGATGACTGCACAGTGAGCTGGGAATGTTTCGCCATCTTTTGGGGACATGACTAAAACAGGGGAGGAAGACCTAGATGAGGAAAAGCTTGATCATTGGCTGAGAAGGTCCTGGCAACAACACAGTGGCATCTGCTGCACTCTTTGAAAGTCTTTACCAACAGCTGCTGCCTCTGTTCTCTGGAACCTCCTTAAGCCAAGGATCAGACACAAGTCTGAGCTCTGGACCCATAGTCCTAGCTTGTCCTTAAAGTATGAGGCTGGTGATGGAGAAACCGTGTTTCTGACCTTGGGTAAGTGTTCTCTGTCTCAAGGGATGACTTGAGGGCAAAGGGCCACAAAGTTATTTGCTCTCTACTCCTCTTCCTGTGCTGTATTCAGCATTATGGTGATGGAACTGAGAAATGATCTGTGGGTCTGCTAAAGAGGGCAGATTTCTGGATGACAGGTTAAATCATGGCCATGATCCCAGATGAGTCCTTAGCAGTAAGCAGATTTTAGGAAATCTCTCAGTCTATTGAGCCAATGACCCATGGAACAAAGCCTATGGATCTCGGATTCTTGCCACATCTTTGGTCTCTATAATTTTGTTGTTGTTCAGTCACTAAGTTGAATACAACTTTTTATGTGCATGGATGGCAGTATGCCAGGCTCCTTTGTCCTCTACTATCTCCTGAAGTATGCTCAAATTCATGTCCATTAAGATGATAATGCTGTTTAACCATCTCACCCTCTACTGACCCCTTCTCCTTTTGCCTTCAATCTTTCCCAGAATAAGATATTTTCCAATGAATCAGGTCTTGTCATCAAGTGAACAAAGTATTGGAGCTTCAGTTTCAGTCCTTCCAATGAATATTTAGGGTTCATTTCCTTTAGACTGACTGACTTGATCTCCTTGCAGTCCAATAATGAACACCAATAATATTTGTGCAGGACATAAATAGAAACACTGGAGCAGGTACCAGGGCCAGACAGTTTTGAGAGGGTTATGAATTTGATCCATAGAATTACACTGATTTGTGCTCTGGAGTTAATTTGATTTCTTAACCCCATAGGGACTGTGATTGATGCTAAGACCACCCAGCCCAGCTCCATGGACTGTGCTGAAGGAGAGGACGTAAACCTGCCTTGTAATAACCATATCATTGGTGGAAATGACTATATACATACATATTAGCAAAATCCCAATCAGAGCCCACAGTATGTCATTCATGGCTTATGAAGCACAGTGAACAGCAGCATGGCCTCTCTGAACACAGCTTCCGACAGCACCTTGGTCCTGCCCCGGGTCACCCTGAGAGACACCGCTGTGTACTACTGCGCCCTGAGAGAGGCACACTGGGACAGACGGGGCTGCACCTGTGCAGTGTTTATCCGGTGGCAGGAAGAGGGGACACATAGAGGAAAGCAGTCACGAGAGCAAATCTGGAGTCATCTAGGAGAGTCAGAGAGCAGTAAGAGATGAGGATAATGAAGGGAAGGAGAGAGAAGAAGATGGATAAAGAAAAGATGAAAAGGAGGGCAAGGAAGTGGTGCTTCATTGGTTGATGTGGCTGAGAAGAATTATATGGCTCCTAAGAGTCTAATTGCAACACAGAAATCAAGTGAGAAGCATTAACAGCTTGTCATGGTTCTTTCTTGCATCAATAAAATGTTGGTTCCAGTGTGTTAGTCTCAACCTGAAAGTGAGAAAATACAAATAATTCTCCTGTTCCTGTTCTTTCATGTCCGACTCTTTCAGACCTCAAGAACTGTGGCCTGCCAGGCTCCTCTGTCCAAGGGATTTTTCAGGCAAGAATACTGGAGTGGGTTGCCATTTCTTCCTCCATGGGATCATCCTGACCCAGGAATCAAACGTGGCTTTTTTTGTCTCCAGCACTGCAGGCAGATTATTTACCACTGTTCCACCTTGGAAGCGGTCCAGTTCATTCTTTACAATGTCCATGTAAAGTACTCTGAGACATTCTGTCATTAATTGCCTTTCCATTAATAAATAATTGTTTCTATTACTGTGCTATCATAATGAGTGTTGTCTTTATATATCTTTGTAATTCATATCTGTATCTATGGGGACATCTCTATTATAAATTTCTGAAACTAGAATGGCTATTCACGAAACAAGATGCTTTTAAAATTTTTTTGAAAACTGACAACTTGCCATTCATGTGGTATAAACAATTATATTTCAGCTAACAGGGAGAAGGTGCAGTTTACATCCTCTAAAAATTGAGAAATACCAGTATTTTTCATTTTAACAATCTAAATAAACTTTATTGATAGTCATTTTACTGGTCCCAGGGCTTTCTAGAGAATTCCAAGGAACAGCAAGGAAAGACAAGGGAGCCCTCCTCAGTGATCAGTGATCAGTGAAAAGAAATAGAGGAAAACAATAGAATGAGAAAGACTAGAGATCTCTTCAAGAAAATTAGAGATACCAAGGGGACATTAAATGCAAAGATGGGCACAATAAAGGACAGAAAATGTATCTAACAGAAGCAGAAGATGTTAAGAAGAGGTGGCAAGAATACCTAGAAGAACTATACAAAAAAAGATCTTCATGACCCAGACAACCATGATGGTATGATCACTCACTTAGAGCCAGACATCCTGGAATGTGAAGTCAAGTGAGCCTTAGAAAGCATTGCTATGAACAAAGCCGGTGGAGGTGATGGAATTCCAGTTGAGCTCTTTCAAATCCTAAAAGATGATGCTGGGAAAGTGCTGCAGTCAATATGCCAACAAATTTGGAAAACCCAGCAGTGGCCACAGGACTGGAAAAGGTCAGTTTTCATTCCAATCCCAAAGAAAGGCAATGCTGAAGAACGTTCAAACTACCACACAATTGTACTCATCTCACACGCTAGCAAAGTAATGCTCACAATTCTCCAAGACAGACTTCATTAGCGTGAACTATGAACTTCCAGATGTTCAAGCTGGATTTAGAAAAGACAGATGAGAGAGAGATCAAATTTCCAACATCAGCTAAAGCATAAAATAAAGAAAGAGAGCTCCAGAAAAACATCTACTTCTGCTTTATTGACTATGCCAAAGCCTTTGACTGTGTGGATCACAATAAACTGTAGGAAATTCTAAAAGAGATGAGAATACCAGACCACCTAACCTTCCTCCTGAGAAATCTGTATCCAGGTCAAGAAGCAACAGTTAGAACTGGACATGGAACTGGACATGGACTGGTTCAAATTTGGAAAGGAGTACATCAAGGCTGTCTATTGTCATCCTGCTTATTTAACTTATGCGCAGAGTACATCATGTGAAATGCTGGGCTGGATGAAGCACAAACTGGAATCAAGATTGCCAGGAGAAATATCAATAACATCAGATATGCACAAGACACCACCCTTATGGCAGAAAGTGAAAAAGAACTAAAGAGCTTCTTGATGAAAGTGAAAGAGGAGAGTGAAAAAGTTGGCTTGAACTCCAATATTCAGAAAACTAAGATCATGTCATCCAGTCCCATCACTTCATGGCAAATAGATGGGGAAATAGTGGAAACAGTGACAGACTTTATTTTCTTGTGCTCCAAATCACTGTAGATGATGACTGCAGCCATGAAATTAAAAGACACTTGCTCCTTGGAAGAAAAGTTATGACCAATCTAGACAGCATGTTGAAAAGCAGAGACATTACTTTGCCAACAAAGGTCCTTCTAATCAAAGCTATTGTTTTTCCAGTAGTCATGTATGGATGTGAGAATTGGACTATAAAGAAAGCTGAGCACCAAAGAATTGATGCCTTTCAACTTTGGTGTTAGAGTATACTCTTGAGAGTCCGTTGGACTCCAAGGAGATCAAGCCAGTCAGTCCTAAAGGAAACCAGTCTTGAATATTCACTGGAAGGACTGATGCTGAAACTGAAGCTCCAGTACTTTGGCCACCTGAGGGGAAGAACTGATTCAATGGAAAAGACCCTGATCCTGGGAAACACTGAAGGCAGGAGAAGGGGATGACAGAGGATGAGATGGTTGGATGGCATCACCGACTCGGTGGACATGAGTTTGAGTAAGTTCCAGGAGTTGGTGATGGACAGGAAAGCCTGGCATGCTGCAGCCCATGAGGTCACGAAGAGTCAGACACGACTAAGTGACTGAGCTGAACTGAACATCCATACAATAAAATATAACTTATAGATCTATTTCAACTTACAATAGGGTTAAGTCTCAATAAACCATTTTAGGTTGAAAATATTAGTAAGTGGAAAATGCATTTAATATACTTGACCTACTGTGAGTCAGAGCTTCGCCTGGCCTACCTTAAAGGTATTATACTGAAAGTGAAAAACATAATGGTTGTATGGGTACAGAATGGCTGTAAGTGTATCAGTTGTTTATCTTCCTGTTCCTGGGTCTGACTGAGAGCCCAGCTCACTGTTGCTACCAAGAACCATCAGAGGATGTAATACAGCATGTTGCTAGCATGGAGAAAGATCAAAATTCAAAATCAGTATGGTTTGTAGTGAATGCATACATAGCTTTCTCTAAACCAGAAAGTCAAAAATCCTAAGTTGATTCATCATAAGTTAGAGACAGTCTGTTGGGATGAAAAGAAACGGAGTGTTGATACACCCAATAGCCTAGATGGAGCTCAATGCTGAGTGAAAAAAAAGTCAGTCTCAGAAGACTACATGGTAAATGATTACACTTAACATATTTTTATGATTGTATACATAATTTATGAGTTTACTTATATAGAGTTCTCATAAAGACAAAATATAGAGATGAAAAGATCAGCATCTGCTAGGGGTCATCACCAGTTGCAGGCATAGGGAGGGGCTGAAAATGGTTATCTGTAGAGAGATGGAACAATTCTGTATTATGATTTTAGTGGTGGTACAAAAACCTACACCTGTAACAAAATTTCATAGAGGTATGCATAAAAAAGTGCATATAAAGCTGAGGTATCAGGTTATCCTTTGTATTTTAGCAATATTTTAGAGCTCTAAAACCCAGAAAAATTTTCATTAAAAATTTTGAATAAGAGCCTTTCTCCAAAGCCAAAGTCTGTGAATTTTTAAATAGAGTATTTAGACTTTGGATGGAGAAATGTAAGCATAGGCTAAATGAATGACTAGTAAGTAAGTAGATTACAAGAAGTGTTCATAGCTTATACTACATCTTATTTTAGGTCTGTTCATGTAGCTGCAGATGGCATTATTTTGTTCTTTGTCATGGCTGAATGCTGTTATTGTGGGTTATTCCTGGTAGCTCTGTGGTAAAGAATCTGCTTGCCAAGCAGGAGACGTGAGTTCGATCCCTGGGTCAGGTATAATCCCTGGAGATGGAAGTGGCACCCCACTCCAGTATTTTTGCTTGAGAAATTTCATGAACAAAGGAGCCTAATTGCCGGGCTCCAGCCCCGGTGGATCCAGGGTGATTCGAAGGTGGGGATAGAATAGGCGTCCTGGAAAGAACTTATTTAGTTACCGATATAGAGGGAGATTAGAAACGGATAGTGTAGTAGGAAAATTAGTGGTGAAAAAGAGGCTGAATAACTGGTTTATGTGGAATACCAGTCACCACCTATGTAGGCCACAGGCATCTTTCCGTTCTCCCGAAGGAGAGGAGGCACTGAGGCCTCCACGGTCTGAGGTCTGATCTTAGAAGCCTAGGCAGAGTTAGTAGGCTTGGTGCGTACCCCCATACCAGATGGGAATTCAGCCAGGAAAGCTGGGAGCAAGAAAGAAATGACATGGGGGAATCAGCTTTCCAGAAACTGATCCCATTTCTTTATTTTTCAGGTTTGTTTTTATACCTTTTATACATAGGGATGAATACAGAGTCACGCTGGGGTCATCAGACCTGACCCTTGTCACAATCAGGTGCTTCATATAAAATTACACAAAGGTCTTATGAGTTTTTACATCATCTTCTGACCATGAGGTCTGCTGACATTTTGTGGCCCTTTCTGATACTGGTCAGTTAACCAGAAAACTTATTTTTCCAGGGGTGATTTTTTTCTTAAATCTGGCACCACCCTCCAAATAAAGTTGCATTCCTATAGGATGAGGGTGTAGTGAGCTACAATCAAGAAAGGAATTTACTTAACCTAAGGTTTAACATGATTAATCTTAAAGGTCAATACTTATTTCTCTTATATGCTTAAAGTTTAATACTTATTTCTCCTATATGCTAGTTATATTCATTATAAGGGCAAGGAATATGAAGATTTAGCAGCAAACATCAGCCCAACAAATGAAAATCTTTTCACCAATGTTCCCCCTTAAGATCTACTTAGTCTTAAGATAGTGATAAAGTTACACTTTTAGATAGCAAGGACACAGTGATTTATAACAAAGTACAGTGGTCTATAACAAAGAGAAAATTTCATTAACTCAAAAAGTCTAGTATTGCTAACATCAAAAACTACTATATTTCCTTTTCTATATTCCAAATACATTGATTAATATATTCCCAGGTGCCTAAGGATATGAAGGCCTGGCGGCAATCAAATGATAAAAGCCCTAAGCTAATACTCCAAACTCTCTGTGCTGTTTATGGTTGAGAGGTTGTCACACAAGCTAGTCTGTCAGCAGAGAGGTTTGACCTGAGACATCCTTTTCACACCCAGGGCAGGGAATTTGCAGTAATTACTGACAGGACAAATGAAAAAACCTTTCAGCAATATAATTCCTAATCAACCCACTAATACTATACTAATGATCTTCTAACCTCTCAAGAGTCTGTATTTAGAAAGTTTTAAAGCATCTTGGGTCTCTCACAGTTGGGAGGCTGTAAACAATCACATGCAGCCGGACGAACCTGATCAGGCAGGCCAGAGAAGCTTCAGAGTTCCTAAGTTGAAACACTCTTGTCACACCCAGGAATTTTTATTAACTGGAGCTGCAAGTTAACTCCTTGTCTGAGAGAAGTGGTTATGGGGGAGAGCTCCCTGTAAAGTACTCTGGTTTTGGGGGTAGATGGTCGGGAACAGGGGGATTTCATGAGGCTTGATCATGCCTTTCCGTATGCCAAACTTCTTCCTCATGACCTTTGCCATGGGCAGAGTTCCTCTCACTGGCCCCCAACACCTAATGGACTAGAGTCCATGGGGTCACAGAGTCGGACAGGACTTAGCAACTAAAGAGCAACAATAATTTCATTGTACACATGTACCACATGTTTATCCATTCCTCTGTCGAAGGACATTTCATTTTGCTGGAACAAAACATTGTAAATCAACTATACTCCGATAAAAATTTAAAAAACAAATCCTACTTTAGAAGGGATGGCAAAATTATTCTGTTGAGTAGTCATCAATGAATGTCAATTTGTTTATTCTTCAATACCCTTCAGCTCAAATCTTTACTAATAATTGCTTTTGCAAAGTCCTCTTTCAGGCTCAAACTGAAGCAGGGTCTCCTGCATTGCAGGTAGATTCTTTACCAACTAAGTTATCATGGAAGCCCTTATTTCAGACTCAGTGTAACTTAGTTACCAGTGAAAGAAAAATAGACAAAGTAAAGGTTTGTGGTGAATCACACTTTTTCCCCCATCTGTGCACAGATGACGTTACCTTGAACATGACAAACCCCACTTCCTGTTTGAAGGAGTCACACAGGAACAGGGTACTATGTATATGTCTGCCAGGCACACAGAGACACTGAACTCTCAGCTTGAGGCAGACTGAGCACATTTGTGCAGGGGAATCCATGCCTCATGCCGCTCTCCAGTCTGCTCTGGGTGTTCCTGGCCTCCACCTTCGCTGGTAGTAATGCTTCTAAACCTGGATGCGAGTGTTCAGGGTGAAAGGCCTGCACACCGGCACGTGGAGCTTCACAGGGACTTGGGGAGGAAAGGAGGATTGGAGAAAAGCAAGCATCTTAGGATTTCAGTTTGGTTTTATTTTGGAGACTTAAATGAGTCTAATTCACTATTTCATTCACTGCTTCATCTCTGTTTTCTGATTTTTTTCTACAGGATCTGGTGTGGCCCAGAAAGTTACTCAAGACCAGCCAGACATATCCAGTCAAGTTGGGGAGTCAGCCACCATGAACTGTCAGTATGAGACAAGTTGGAGAAGTTATAACGTTTTTGGTATAAACAGCTTCCCAATGGAGAGATGATTTACCTTATTGGTCAGAATTCTTATAGCCCGAATGCAAGGGATGGCCGCTACTCCATAAATTTTCAGAGATCACGTAAAGCCATCAGCCTCATTATCTCAGCCTTATAGCTGGAAGATTCTGCAAAGTACTTCTGTGCTCTCTGGGAACTCACAGTGGTTGGAAGTCATAGGAAAAGCTGAACAAAAACTCCTGAGCTGGATAAGAGAGAAGACCCTCTCCCCACAATTCCACCCCCTCCCACCCCCACTGCAGGACTACTGCCAAAATACACACCTGCAGACCCCAGACAAGATATTCCTGTGCTTGTTTCATCTGTGGTCTGGATCAGAAGATTTAATACTAAAAGAAAGTTCCTTCCATGTCATTTGGAAGCAGGTGTCCAGAGTAACTTTCTACTGCTATATTCTCATCTTGAATTTTTTACTTTTAAGTCAACCATCCAGAGCATGTGTAAAGTTGTCTAAATTTGAAATCTTTCCCCATAAGAATATAAAATGGCAGTTTCACCTAAAGATCCTCACATCACAAACCTGGGTCTAGAAGCTGAAATCGTCATGAAAATCATTTCCTTAGTCCTTTCCTCTCAGATTTTGTGTCGGGGCACAATCAGAGAAGAGGAACCACCACTGATGTGGAGTAAGAGATAAGTTATAAGGATTAGAACACAGGCAATGGCTAGAGCTGGTGGAAGAGTCCATATAAACGGTTGTATTTGTATTTGGTGTTGAGTCTAATTCACTCTAAGTCAACTAGAGTAACATTTGTGAAGGGAAGTTGGATGTGGACATAAGCATGGAGAAACTGTGACATGTATGGAAGTGTGTGAGGACAATGGAACCCACAAGACACACTAGAACTTGTCTATCTCTTACCTCCTTCAGTCTCACAGTGGTGGGTGACCTTCAGGAGAAGTGGGTCTCATTTGCCGTTTTGCTGCATGCATACGTGGTCTAATACAAAGAGAACGCGAGTAAGAGATCCGACGGGAGGCAGAGGAGCTGCGAGTCGATAATAAGCTGAACTCTCAGAGCAGCAGCAGCAGTGTGTATCGCCATAGTCCCTGGAGCTCTGCCCCACCCCCGCGGAACATAAAAATATGGCGGCTTCATCACAAGCACCTTCCAAAACTCACACAAACCTCTTTCATGGCCAAGCCTACTCCAGATCAAAAAAGAGAAGCAAATTCGAGGAAATAGATTTCCAGATAGTTAAGCTGAAACAGTACAAAGGTACCATAATACTTTAACTAGTTAACTTCCCTCCTTGTTAACTAGGTATTCATCAGTACCTCCTTGAACAACACAACTTTCTAATAAGGACAACAGGAAAATCATGCTTCTTGTTAATACGATGCAATTATTTCTTCAGTCAACCAAAGCAACCTCTCTCCCTCAAAGAGAATACCAAGTTCATTTATCCATTTAGGGGTGATGCTCTTTCCTCTGATAGCTGAATCAGAGGATCCATTGAATTCTTTAACTTTACTACTGAGATACAAGGAGATAAAAATTAGCTTGTAGTAGCACATTTTACGCTACTACAGGCAGGAAAACTGGAGATGGCAGTTTAAAATGGTTAATGTATTCATAAATACATTCACATAAAATGAAAGTAATTTCATAACTATTATATTTTTGTTACTGCAAATGGCCACATGGTTGTAACTGATATTTATAACTACCTCATGTATTACCTATTCTATAATCTCTTTGCTCATAGCAAGAATCTCCACTCACTGTTGTACTTAACTTCATATAAAAGAAGCTCCTTATTCAGGAACAACACTATATGGAAAGTAATAAAGATGAATAAGGAATTCTGCAAGTCCACCTCTGTGGTTTTGGCAGAAGTTTGCAAAACTTTGAAGACAAATCCAAGCGTCTATTTTAGTGGGAAAAACTCTTACTAATACTCAGGGGAAATTGATATGCTGTTGAAGATTCTGATATTTGCTGGGACCCCCCCCCCCCCCCATTTTTTTTTCTTCTCCCCCCACCCCCCCCCCCCCCCCCCCCCCCCCCCCCCTTTCTTCCCCCCCCCCCCCCCCCCCCCCCCCCCTTTTTTTTTTATAAAAACCCCCCCCCCCCCCCCCCCCCCCCCCCCCCCCCCCCCCCCCCCCACCCCCCCCCCCCCCCAAAACCCCTCCTTCCCCCCCCCCCCCCCCCATCCCCCCTCCGCCCCCACAGCCCCAAAAAAAAAGAGCTACACTATATCTGGGAACATCATTAATAATGATACCTGACTTATCACAGGCACATAACAGTCACAAAATGTAAGCATTTCTATAGAAAATAAACACATAAAAGTTTCAGGAAGTTTGAAGGAGCTTCTTATGAGCATGCAAGTATATTTTTAAATTGTTTTTGTTTGTTAAAAATCACTGCAAAGAGAGGGAAAAGTCAAGGCCCGATTGGAAGGCTATGTATGCAATACACAGTCCTGAAAAAGGACTCAAATTCAGGATAAATTAAAAGTGCATAAATCAATAAGAGAAAATAGCTAATAAGAATAGCAAAATCTTAGAGATCCAAATCGGAAATATCATATCCAATAGGTAGTAAACATGCAATATGACCTTGATTTTACTGCTTTTATAGAAACCAAAATCAAACCTCACCTGTTCCATCCGTGTCCTTTCAGCCTGAGTGTATCAATGCAGCTAGAAGTATATGACACAAAAAGGATAAGGAAACATAATGACTGTCTCCAGGAAAGTAAGTGATTAAGTAAATATCCTGGAAGCTTCCATTACTGAACTGATGTGCGGGGGTGGGGGGGCGGGAAGTAGGTCACAGAAGTGGACTTTGAAGGAAAGGTATTCTTTAGTAGAATAAAGAAAGTTGATATTTATTGAGCTTACTATAATATAGTAAGGCATGGGATGAATTTACAATCCATTATCTAATTTAAGTGTTAAAACCCTATGAGACAGGTTTTATTGTTCCATCTCTTTTAATCTTTGAGAAGTGAGACATAACTTTTCTAACTGTGAAAAGTGTCCCAAACTTTTATTGTCTTCCAGAGTGTACCATCTGAGAGGGCTCCTTAAGAGAAAGTTTGGGTATGGAGAAGCACTTGGGTCTAAGACAGAGCGGCTGGATGTCTCAGTGATGGTGACATAATGCACCAGTTTAAACTGGAAACTAAAGGCAGCTAGGAAAGAAGATGGTAAACCCAGGTACAGACTGCCTCAGGATCAGGAGATGAGGATCATCCACTATCCAGTTAAGTGCTAAATGCTTTGGCAAGTTTGTCAGTAGCAGTCTGCCTGGAAAAACAAGAGGCTAGAGGAGAAGAAGAGATATTACTCCTTAAACACTCCAAGCATATCCTATATCAAGACCTGTGCCCCTTCCTTTGCCCTCTCTGCTGTGACGCTATCCCTCAAAACATTTACATGATGCACCTCTGAAAGCTCAAATGTCACACCTGTGTGAATGCTTTATCTTAATGTTACTATTGCATTCCCAGAGAATCAAGCTCCGGCGACTGCGTGGCAAGAATGAAAGCGGAAGCACTGCCACCTAGCGTCCTGCTAAATATTTTGTGAGGCTGACACTGGGCACCTTGCTGCCCTCTAGTGATCATGGATTAAACTGCGGGCAAACCTAGTCACTCGTATTATGTGCCTGGAGATCCCCATGGACTGAAGAGCCTGAGTGGCTACAGTCCAAAGGTTTCAAAGACAGAGAGGCTGAGCAAGTACGCGTGCCTGCTAGTCACAACTGGGGCTGCCACTGTTGAACCAAAGTCAGTAAACGTCTCAGTGCAGAAATCATAGGCGATGAGAAGATTCGGGACAACTGGCTGGTTGTTAATCTTTGCCTACCAGATGGAAAATGATAGACTTCAAATGACAAATATTGGGTTGGCTAAAAAGTATCTTCATGTCTTCTTGTAATATCTTACCTACGATGATTTTGGCTGGCAAGTAATAGGCTACCTTGAAAAGGAAGCTCAGAATTATTGCACAAAGTGTTGTTTTCTTTTACCTTCTTCTTCTGGTAAGTGAAATAGTTTCTACTGCTCTGTCCTTTCTTGTAGTATAGTATAGAAATATTCCGAGAATGGGAGCAAGACTCAAAAATGGGGACAAACTAAGCAATCATAGCAAACACTGCTGGGTATACTCGTTCCAACAACAACATCTCAATCTCTCAATATAACACCCTAATGAACTGATTTTCCCTGAAAAGAAAGAACATGATAGACCATGGAAACTTATGAAAATCCATGAAATCTACCATTTAAACTGCCAAATATACCTCAAAAATATTCAGCTCTATCTTGTGGATAGACTCCTTTGCAATTTGAAAGTTTGGCTCCCAAATCCTCAACGTTCTGTGCATTGCCTGTAGCTGAGTGCCTATGCTAGGGAAAGTGTTGTGCGAGGTGATTTTCAGGTGTTTTCTCACTCAGTTCTTATCCTAACCCTTCAAGGTTGGGTCCACGCTACTTTAGGGAGGCAGTGTAACAGTGCTTGAGATGGAAGACTTAGATTATGTTTCTAGATCTATCACTCATTAGTTGAGTGATCTTGAAGTATCACTTAATTATTTTTATGTTTCAGTTTCCTCATATCTGCAATGTGGATATTGATAGAATCAACCCATGCAGGGTTGTTAGGAGAAGTGATTGAGATGATGAATGCCACTGTGAGCCCAGTGCCCAGCAGAAGGATACTGACTATTCACAGAAATGGAAATTGAACATGAGAGAGGTTCAGTACCTTGCCTGGTCTTGTAGAGCAAGTGTCAGAGTGGACCCCTCCCTCTATACCTTACTTAGAGCACAGGCCTTTCCTCATCCCAAGAGTAACTCTCTATCTTAATATAGTATTGTATTGTCCTTAAAGAGCTTAGCCAGTGCAGTGGGTGCTGTGCTGGTTTGATTCTCGATCGGGAGCTAAGATCCCACATGCCTTGTCCTCACCATCCCCCAAAATTAAAAACCCAGAAGCAATACTGTAACAAATTCAATAAAGTCCTTAAAAATGATTGCCATCAAGAAAATTCTTTTTAAAAAAGAAAGAAAATCAACAAGTAGACTCCTATTATTTTTAAAACATATAACCTCTGACATTTAAAACATTTACAGAATATCATAAATGTAGGGACATGACAAATTCCAAACAGAGTATGCTCCATACCAGATAGACAAGTGTTCTGATTCTTACTATGCCACTTCCCTGATATTTCACCTTGAGTTAATTACCCAAACTCTGAGCTACAGTTTTTGTTATCTGTAAATTAAGAATAATAGTAACTCTATTGTATGACTTTCATATTAGAATAATGTACATGAAGCAAAAGAAAATTCAACACATTATGTGGGTGAACATTTCTATTTGGGGAACTTGAAAGTTTTAAAAATTTTGTTTAAAATACATATAAAGATTTTTAACCAAAGCGGGATTCATGTCACTCTGTCAAGTTGAATAGTAGCAGTCCATGATTAAGCAGCCCACTTCTGAAAGGCTGTCAGTTCTCTTTGTGTAGTGAGCTCATCTCAACGTTTGTGAAGTTGATCTCAAGAAAGCGGTGTTTGATCCCTCATTTTGAACCACAGGAAACTGATTCTAGGGCAGAAATGGTTGGAGTGTTTCTAACACATGTATGTGGTCTTGTCTCCAACTGGCTGGGCAACCAGGTGCAGAAACCTATTTTCTGAAGCAGCATGTTTCACAGATCTAGGCTGCAGAACATTCCTCTGCTGAGGCTACTTGATCAGGATAAATGGAGAGGAACACTTTGCCAGCCTCATGGCTGATTCTATGGCTTCATCTTGGCCGTAAGTCCTGGGGCTGCTGAAGACATTCTGAACAGTCTGGGTGGTGATGGGGAAGGAGGGAGATGCAGTCAGGCACCTCAAGATTCTAATATCTGGGAATGTGTGAAGGCAATGAACACTGTAGAGAAATCAGTTTCTATGTGTGACCTTGTCTTTCTCAACAGGAGTGAGCAGCCTCTCGGCTGTGGAACAGCATCCTCCCTTGCTGTGGGTTCAGGAAAGAGAGAGCACCAATTTCACCTGCAGTTTCCCTTCCAGCTCTTTCTATGCTTTACACTGGTACAGATGGGAACCTGCAAAGGGCCCCAAGAACCTGTTTGTAATAAGTGTAAATGGGGATGAAAAAGAAGCAAGGACGAGTGAGAGTCACTCTGAATACTAAGGAGGGCTACAGCTCCATGCATCAGAGGACCCCAGCCTGAAGACTCAGCCACTTACCTCTGTGCCTCCACACAGCACCACTAAGCCCCCTGCAGCCCATACCCAAACCCACGCCTGTTGCTGCCCTGGGTCCAGCGCTGAGGAAGAGCCACTGTCGGGAGGAAAAGGGAAAAATTCGATGAATGACAGTGTTTTTGGTAATCAGGGGAAATGCAGACATAGAGAAACAGGCATTCCAGTCACTGTAGCTCCCTCAACTACCTGGACTGTTCCTAAACATCACTAATCTCCACTACCACCAGTTTACTGGCCATATCATTGGTTCCAATTCCTAGGCTCGTCTTTTCCAGTGATTCCAAGTAGACTAGATAGTAATCAAACCTATATAAAATAATATGGTTATTCCTGGGTAATATTTACCCTTCACTATTGCTACATCCTAAGAGCTAGTCTTTATGGTATTTCCTTATGTGCATGAATGTAATATGAGGATATACTGTCTCACACATCTGGCATGGAAGTCTGCATGTTTTATACCAGAACAGTCCATTCTGTCTCATTTAACTCACTGGAGATTTTGGTTTTGCTTTAGTTCAAACTTTCCACTACATGGACATCTGTATGTCATTTCTTTGCTATGTGGCTGTTTGCATTTTTAAAAATCACTGTGATATCTGGAAGCAGCATTGATAGGGGAAATTCACTACTAAACTTGGTCCTCTCCCCCAGTTTATACTGTAACTGTGATCATGAATAAGTAACTGAACTCCAGGATCTGAGTTTCTTACTTAGTAATTTCCAGGTATATGAAGCTGATAAGTTATCTGATTCTGTGCTCATTTTGCAGATTTCCAAATCACTCACCAGTTTAATACCATATTGGGCTTCTCTGATGGCTCAGATGGGAAAGAATCTGCCCACAATGCAGGAGATCCCTATTCGATCCCTGGGTCGGGAAGATCCCCTGGAGGAGGGAATGGCTACTCATTCCAGTATTCTTGCCTGGATAATTCCATGGGCAGAGGAGCCTGGTGGGCTATAGTCCATGGAGTCACAAAGAGTTGGGCACGACTGAGTGACTAGCACTTTCACTTAATACCGCATTGGTGCTTTGCTGCTGCTTAGTTGCTTTGGGTGTGTCCAACTCTGTGCGACGCTATGCACGGTAGCCCGCCAGGCTCCTCTGGCACAGGCTGCTAATTCTGGAGTCTTTCTGGGATTTGTCAACATAGATTAATTTGCTTATGGGCCTCTTCATCTTATAGCTTGTGTTTTCAGGTTTCTCCCCACCATACACAATAGTAATTAATATCAAGCCTCTGTCCAGCCTCCTGAAGTATGGTGTTATTGTGCTCTCTCTCTTTCATAAATTCATATTTTAAAAGATTTATTAGTGTCATGATGTTTAGGAAAGATAATACATACTGTAAAAACAATACTGGTTTGCATACAAATCCCACAGACCGAAACTATTTAAGAGACGTTCGTGTAAAAGATTTCTTTTTCAAAGATCATTCACAAGGCAGTAATGAATCTCTTTGTCCATCAGATTGCAAATAGTTGAACCCATTTTGCTATATGAATGTGCATAGAACTGCAAGGTGGAGCACAGAAGTGAATGAGGTGAACCTGTAGTTCATTGTATAGTAGTGTTAATGGAATTAAACAACGTGCAAAAAAGAGCTGCTGGTCAATTTTCCCAAACTGGATCTTCAACATTATTGGCATAAAGATCAATGGAAGAAATTTATCAGTGAAGACACTGTGTTTTAGCTGACTCTGAATTGGCAGAAACAAAAATCACAGAGAAAAAGCAAGGATAAAATTTGTCTATACTGTGTGTTGCTGTGACACAGTGCTTCATGTATTTTTCATACCAAAGAACATATAGAAATTGATTACATTTGTACAGCACTTCAATATAGAATGCTGCTTGAAACTGACCTGTGATTCCATATTCCCTGGGTTCTTCCTCACCTTAGGAGGTAAGGAGATAAAGCACTTTCCACACACGTAATCACTTCCTGGATGCAGTGGCACATGACTTGGAAAATCTACTCTTATAAACATGGGGAAAATGTAAACATGGAAATGACATTTCTTGAAATGACATTTCTATGTCTTTATGAAAGTCATATGTAACCAAACAAACATGCACCAAACTTTTCAGTTTCTTTGAGTTCTCAAATGGTTTTGAAATTGAAAATATTCTGTTTGTTGTGTTAGTTTTAGAGATACAGATCTGACCTCTTAAATAGTCCCGCATTTTTTAAAGTCACATGCAGTGAGAAGAATGAGTGAAATATAAAAATCAAATTGAACAAGGAAAGCTCACATCTCGCTGTTTACTGTAGGGCCCCAACATGAGCAACGAACCACCTGCTCCTGTTCTTTGGGGCCCAAGGTTCTTATCACCTGAGCTGCTGCTGCTGCTGCTAAGTCACTTCAGTCATGTCCAACTCTGTGCGACCTCATAGATGGCAGACCACCAGGCTCTCCGGTCCCTGGGATTCTGCAGGCAAGAACACTGGAGTGGGTTGCCATTTCCTTCTCCAATGCATGAAAGAGAAAACTGAAGGTGAAGTCGCTCAGTCGTGTCTGACTCTTTGCAACCGCATGGACTGCAGCCCACCAGGCTCCTCTGTCCATGGGATTTTCCAGGCAAGAGTACTGGAGTGGGTTGCCATTGCCTTCTCCTATCACACTTGAGCATCACCAGCTAATCTTCTCTGCTAAGGCAGGAGCACTTGGACCACACATGAAAGTAAGTTTGGTGAAACAGACAGATGTTTCAGGCCCGGCTCTCAGAGACAATCAGAAATCAGAGAGAGGAAAAGCACACGGTAATCTTGCTAATATCTCACAAGTCTTCATAGGATTCTCTTCATGGGCTTTAGTGTCAGTGTGTTTTGCTGCACAACAACCGCCTCAAAACTTACTGTTTAATTATCTCACGATACCTCTGCTCCATGCGGTGAAAGGGGGCTCAATCGCACTGGAATCTCTCAATTTATTCACTTAGTGGGGTTGACTGGAAGCTGGGGCTCAGCTGAAATCTCAGAGGCCCGGGCTCATCTCTTCTTGGACATTCTCAGGAGTGGCCATGGCCCAGGCGTGTGACCTCTCTGTGGCCCTGAGGAAGCTGGACATCGACACTGTGCCTCGGGGCTTCCAAAACCACAGGAGTGCCAACTGCAGAGAGTCGCCACCTCTCGCCTCCGAACTGGCACGATGTTACCTTCTGCTCCTGTTTACTAAATAAGACATGCAGACACCCTGGACTCAGTGTGTGCGGGGGCTGCACAAGGTCCAAGATATCAGGGAGCACTGGAGGGAAGTCACTGGAGGCAACTTTGGCCACTAGATCCACGTGAGCTGATAGAATAAATACATTCCTTGTGGCGAACTGGCACCAGAGAGCTAATGAAGCACATAGACCTTAATAATCATCAAGGTCATCTCAGTTTACTTCTCAGATAGCACCCACATCCACTTCCTCATCTCTATACTCCTAGCAGCTCCTCTAATCCAAGCATTTAGCACCTCTGACTTGGATAACTGCAAATGCCTATTCACTCTCTTCCTGCCTTTATTCTCAACTCTTTGAATCTGACTTACATGACCACCGACTTTATATATATATATATATATATATATATATATATGAGAAGTAAATGGCAACCCACTCCAGTATTCTTGCCTGGGAAATCCCAAGGACAGAGGAGGCTGGTGTGCTGCAGCTCATGGCGTCACAAACTATTAGATATGACTTAGCGACTGAACAACAATAGCAACAATAATAACAACAATAACGTATAAAATTAGTTCGCTTCCTGCTCATCTTTGGATAATGAGGAACCATTAGAAACTGTAAAGATCAAATGTTATATTAAGAATTACAAGGCAATGTACAATTTTTCCCTAGGTTACTTCTAGTTTTCTCATTCACCCTTTTCTGCCACATACTCTAGATGTACATCAGCCACTTTAAAATAAAACCGTTTATGCTAGTATTAAGCTCTTTCTTTAATCTGAACCTTTGCAGATACTGTCCTCTTTGTTCAGAAAGGTTTTTCCAAGTACTTGTTTAAAACACTTATATGTACTCAACCTTTACAGTCCAGTTCAAGCAACATTATTCTTAAATTTTTTTTTTTCTGTGTTGGTTTGTGAAATCTTAGAGGATGATATTGCTAACTTTTATTTATAAATATTCTTGAATCTGGTCACCTCTTAAGATGGTTTGACAATATTTGCTACTGAGGGCCGTCTTATATTTATATTCATTCAAACTGTTTCCTATGAGACATGAAGAGATTCCTTTTAGTCTACAAACCAAAGCACGGTCAGGTTGCCTTCTTTTCATTTAGCAAATATCTCCTTCACAGCACAAGACCCAGAGATAGGCTATAGCAAATACGATGGTGTGAGCTAGGAAAGGGCAACCTTCTCCAGTGGGTAACTATTCTGTCTTGGTTTACATCCTTCTGTGTAAACTGTGGCAGGGCTCCTGATCTGCATGAAGAGCAGGAAACTTTTAAAGCATCCCGGCCAGGGCCGACCCATTGCTTTTTTAAGGTAGGAGTGCAGCCTTCACCAACATAGCATTCCTGGATTTGTCTTCACCTGGGAGTCCAAATCCAACATGGCTGAAAAGGAAAAGTTATCCCAACCAATGATGTGCATTTCAAAGAACTTTGTTAACTCGTGGGATTTCCCTTTTCCATTACGTCCTAAACTTGCTACTCCTTCTGTTTCTATATATAAAGTAATTCAGATTCAGATTTACTTTTGACTTTAAAGAAGTTTTGAGATGTCTACCATTTATATAACTGCATGGCAACAGTTCAAAGACATTAAGGATCCTATAGTGAGCTGGAGGGTGGGCCCCAAAAGGTACATTCACATCCTAATCCATGGAAACTGTGATGTGAACTTGTTTAACAAAGAAGCTTTTCAAATGTAATTGAGAAAAGGGTATCAAAATCCACTGGATTATCTTGGTGGGGCCTCAATCCAGTGACAAGTGTCCTTTTAAGAGACACACAGGTGAGAAGGCCTTGTGAGGTCTTCTTGATGGAGGAGGAGGTTGGAGGTATACAGTTACTAGCAAAGAAGGACCTGGAGCCACCAGAAGCCAGAAGAGGCAAGGAAAGATTCTTTCCTCATTTGGAAGGACTATGTTTCTGCTGACACCTTGTTTTCAGACTTCTGACCTCCAGATTGCAGGGAAACAATTCTTCCTTTTTGGAGCCATCAAATTTGTGATAATTTGTAATGGTAGAACAAGGGCTACTGGGGCTAACACAGTTTTCCAAAGGTAACATTTCTAAATAGCTACAACCAACTTCTGATTGTTTACATTCATGGAAGGGCATTTTTAATTAAATTAAAGAGTAATTAATTAAATACTCTTTGGGACGTTTGCATTCAAATTCTTACATAAGTCAACATACACATTTATTTATCATTCAACAAATGTTTGAGCAACCATTATTTACCAGCTATTACTGGATCAGCAATTTTTGATCCAGTCACAGAGGGGCAGCATCTGCAAACACAGACAGTCCCTGGGGAAGATGGGCAGGTAATAACATAATGAGTCTGACTGGCTGTCTCAAATTGTAGTCACTCCTTTCTATTTTCTTTCCAAAAGGCAGGATAGACTACATTTCTATAGGTCTGGAAGAAGCTGATACAAGGGAAACCCTTTTAGGAGCAGGCAGATTCAGCAACTCTTTCTGAAGAGGAAGAAAAGGGAGATGCTGCTGTTAGCACCAGTGTTGATCTTATGGATACAAATATCACGTGAGTCTGATTCCTCCCAGAAAATTCAGCACAGAGGAATCTTATCTGCAGGCCACTGTAGGAGTGGGATTTTCTGACTGAGAGCCAGATGCTGAGAAAAACATAACTAAAATGTGGGAGGGAAACAGAGGGATTTTGGAGGGAGTTATGGAAAGGAGAAAATACACAAGAATGAAAGAGACCATTATAGCTGAGAGAATAAACCTCTAATCAGACTTTCTCTGTTACTTTTCATTACTTTTCTGAACAGAAATGAATGGACAACAGATAAAGCATTTTCCTTGAATTCTTGCTTCTGCAAGAAGGGGAGAACTTCACCACATACTGCAATTCCTCAGGCATTTTAAGCAGCTTACAGTGGTATAAGCAGAGCCCTGGGAGGCAGTCCTGCCCTCTTGATGATATTAGCTAAGGGTGGAGAAGTGAAGATGCAGCAGAGATGGACAGGTCGGCTTGGAGAGTCCAGACAGCACAGCTCCCTGCCCCTCGCGGCTGCCCAGCTCTCAGATGCAGGAACCTCCTTCTGTGCAGGGCACAGAGCTCTGGAAACACCTGCTGTCTGTCCCCTAACCTCACTGTGGGCTCCAGGGGTCTCTCCTCATCTCTCCTCAGAGCAGGGACCAGAGAAAGTTGTCATGATGTCTATGAAGAAATTGAATTTTAATAAAAAAAAATCCCCAGATTCAGTGTCATTGAAGAATTCTGTCAAATATTGAAGAGGAATTAGCATGAATTACACACAGTTTCTTGCAGACAATAGAAAGAAAATAATGCTTCACTCATTTTATGAGGCTAATATTACCCTGATGCCAAAATCAGACAAAGACCATAAAGAACTGAAAACTACAGGGAAATATCTTTTATCTTAAAGATAGACCCAAGTTTCTTAAAATATTTTAGCAAGTAAAATTCATTGATATGTAAAATGAATAATATACCAAGCACAAATGTAATTTCTTTCAAGGGTGCAAGACACTTTAATATTGAAAATCAATGGATAGAATGCACCATATTAGCAGGGTAGAAAAGAAGAATCATATTAATCTAGTCAGAAAAAAAGGATTTGCAAAAATTCAGTACTCAGTTACGATGAAAACTCTGAGAATCACAAGAATAGTGGGGAATTTCCTCTATAGCTAATGGTATTCTTACTAGTAAGTCTATAATTTTCTCTAAGAAAGAGAAAAAAGCCAGAGTGTCCAATTTTGTAACTCTTTCAGTACAGTGCTGGATGTTGGAGCAAGTGCAATAAAGAAAGTAGATGTAATGATCTGATAGAGTTGAAAGAAGATGTAAAACTGCCACTATTTGCTGGTAACATGATTATCTATGTAGGAAATACAAAGAATATACCCCTAAATTTATATTAGGAAATCCAAATTAAAACCACAAAGAGATACCACTTCACATATATCATAAGGGCTAAAATTGAAAATACTGACAATACCAAGTTCTGGCAAGGATGCAGAGAAGTTGGATCACTCATGCATTGCTGGTGAGTGAATGGCCCAGCCATTCTAGAAAACAGTCCAAGAATTTCAAATACACTTAAATATTCACTTGCTGAATTCTTAACACTGGAAATCAACCAGTGATCTTCACTGAATGAACAGATAAATATCCTGTAGTATATTCACACAATGAAATACTATTTATACATCTTTCTCAACTTCAAGAGGGTTATTTTGCAACAAATCATTTTAAGTTGAACCAATAGAAAGTCAAAAGTAATTTAATATGGAAAGGAAATCTAAAAAAGAGTGAAGATAAATATATACATGTAAAACTGATTCACTTTGCTACACTGCAGAAACTAACATTTTAAACAACTATACTCCAATAAAAATCAATTAAAATTTAAAAAAAAAAAAAAAAGAAAATCCATCTAATATATTTAACCTGCTACTGCTAAGTCGCTTCAGTCGTGTCCGACTCTGCGACCTCATAGAAGGCAGCCCACAAGGCTCGCCCGTAGCTGGAATTCTCCCGGCAAGAAAACTGGAGTGGGTTGCCATTTTCTTCTCAATGCATGAAAGGGAAAAGTGAAAGTGAAGTTGTTCAGTCATGTCCGACTTAGCGACCCCATGGACTGCAGCCCACCAGGCTTCTCCGTCCATGGTATTTTCCAGGCAAGAGTACTGGAGTGGGGTGCCATTTAACCTAGCTTCCCTTAAATGTGATCAATACTTGCATTAGCCTACAGTGAGGAAAAAAATAATCTCACACAGCCTATTTTATACTAAAATAATGAAAATCTTATGCTATGTATTGAATACTGTCCTGAAAGTGAAAATCTGGATGGTTATATGGGTATGAAATGGCTATAAATGTGTTAGTTGTTTACACTCATGATTTTGAGGCTGGCCAGGAGCTCAGCTCATTCTTGCTGCCCAGAATCACCAGGAAACATAATACTGCATGTTGCTAGCCCAGGAAAAGATAAAATTTCAATATTCCAAGTATGGTTTCTACTGAAAGCATATCACTCTCTCACTACTGTAAAGTCAAACTTTCTAAATTGAATTATCATAAGTTGGGAGCAGTCTGTAGTGATTAAAAGGAACAGACTATTGATATATGCAGTCGTCTAGATGGGTCTCAGGATGTTATGCTGAGTAAGAACATCAAGCTCAGAGGCTACATGGTATATGATTACACTTATTGGATTATTATGACTGTATATGTAGTGTGATTCTACTTATACAACATTCTCAACAGGAAAAAATATAAAGATGAAAGGGGGCCCCCCCCCCCCCCCGCGAGATCAGTAGTGACCTGGATTGTAAAGAATTGCAGGCCTCGAGAGGGTGTACAAAGAGGGTTTCTTTAGAGAGATCAAACAAGTCTACGTTATGATTTTAATGGTGGTAACAAGAGCCTGCAACCATGAAATTAAAAGATGCTTACTCCTTGGAAGGAAATTTACGACCAACCTAAATAGCATATTCAAAAGCAGAGACGTTACTTTGCCAACTAAAGTCTGTCTAGTCAAGGCTATGGTTTTTCCTGTGGTCATGTATGGATATGAGAGTTGGACTGTGAAGAAGGCTGAGCATTGAAGAATTGATGCTTTTGTACTGTGGTGTTGGAGAAGACTCTTGAGAGTCCCTTGGACTGCAAGGAGATCCAACCAGTCCATTCTGAAGGAGATCAACCCTGGGATTTCTTTGGAAGGAATGATGCTAAAGCTGAAACTCCAGTACTTTGGCCAACTCATGTGAAGAGTTGACTCACTGGAAAAGACTCTGACGCTGGGAAGGCTTGGGGGCAGGAGGAGAAGGGGACGACCAAGGATGAGATGGCTGGATGGCATCACGGACTTGATGGACGTGAGTCTGAGTGAACTCTGGGAGTTGGTGATGGACAGGGAGGCCTGGTGTGCTGTGATTCAGGGTCGCAAAGAGTCGGACACGACTGAGCGACTGAACCGAACTGAACAAGACCTATACATGTAATAAAGTTTCACAGAGTTATGCATCAAAACCAGGGTGCATATTAAACTGAGGAATCAGATTGCGATCTATATTTTAATACAATTTTGGCAATATAAATTTCTTGGTAATTTATGTAATTATTATATTAGCATATATATTTTAGAATATCAAGCTGCTCTTCAGGCTGCTGCAAGCCTCTGTGGTCTCTTCTGCTTAGTTACAAATAATTGTAAACCAGGACATCAGCAGATTTCAGGGATTTGCAAGGGTTGTGGAGATGGCAATGGTCTGCAAAGTAAGTTCTTTAGGGTGATGGAATGATTCTGTATCTTAATTTTAGTAGTAGTAACAAGAACATACAAATGGGATAAATTTCACAGCTGTGCATACAAAGGTAGATATAAAAACATGGTATATATAATAAAATGATGCATATAATATAATGATCTATATAGTGTATGTATTATCATTCTGCTCCCCAGACTGCTCTGGGCATTTGTGGTCTCCCCTGCTTCCTTGTAAATAATTAGAAACCAGGACATCAGCTCCCTGTCACTCAGAGCTGAAATGGGACAGAAGAGTAGATGGTTCATCTGCATATAAACTCTCCTCCCTGCATCATTCATTCATGAGTTCTTTTGACCTTAAATTTTAAGAACTGGCACTGTTTTGGAGACTGTGTCTATACTTCCTTTTCTACTTGCTTATTTGCTTTTGGTTCTTTCAAATTAATTCATTTATTAAGATGATGAAACTAAGTGGAAGATTGAGAGATACATACTTCATGATCATGCACAGTATACAACACTTCAATCATCAATTTCTGTGGTATTGACATGTACTAAGTGTTTGCATAGGACTGGAAAAGGTCAGTTCCATTCAGTCCCAAGAAGGGCAATGCCAAAGATTGTTCAAACTATTATTCACTTGTGCTCATTTCACATGTAAGTAAGGTTATGCTCAAAATCTTGTAAGCTAGCTTTCAGCAGTGTGTGGACCAAGAACTTCCAGATGTACAGGCTGGATTTCAAAGAGGCAGAGGAACCAGAGATCAAGTTGCTAACACTCATTGGATCATGGATAAAGCAAAGGAATTCCAGAAAACATCTACTTCTGCTTCATTGACTATGCTGAAAACTTTGTGTGGACAACAGCAAACTGTGGAACATTCTTAAAGTGATGGAAATACAAGCCACCTCACTTGTCTCCTGAGAAACCTGGATGCAGATCAAGAAGCATTAGAACCGGACATGGAATAACAGACTGGTTCCAAATCAGGAAAGGAGTCTTTCGAGGTTGTATATTGTCAGCCTGCTTATTAAATCATATGCTGAGTACAACATGTGAAATGTCGGAATGGGTGAATCACAAGCTGGAATCAAGATTGCTGGGAGAAATATCAGAAACCTCAGATAACGCAGAAGATACCACTTTAATGGGAGAAAATGAAGAGGAACTGAAAAGGCTTTTTGATGAGTGTGAAAGAGGAGAGTGAAAAAGCTGCCTTGAAACTCAACATTCAAAAATCTAAGATCATGGCATTTGGTCCCATCACTTCATGGCAAATAGAAGGGGAAAAAATAGAAGCAATGACAGATTTTACTTTCTTGGGCTCTAAAATCCCTATGGACAGTGGCTGAAGCCATGAAATTGAAAGATGCTTGCACCGTGAAAGAAAAGATATGGCAAGCAGGTGGGCTAAGTCGCTTCTGTCGTGTCTGGCTCTGCATCCCTATGAACCATAGCCCTCCAGGATCCTCTATCCATGAGATTTCCCAGGCAAGAATACTGGAGTGTGTTGCCATGCCCTCCTGCAGAGGATCTTCCTGACCCAGGGATTGAACCCACATCTCTTATGTCTCCTGAATTTGCAGGCAAGTTCTTAACCACTAGTGTCACCTAGGAAGCTTAAGATGACATATTAAAAAAGCATACACATCACTTTGCTGACAAAGGTCTGTATAGTCAAAGCTATGGTTTTTCCAATATTCATATGTGGTATAAGAGTTGGACTATAAATAAGGCTGAAAGCTTGATGCTTTTGAACTGTGGTGCTGGAGAAGACTCTTGAGAATCCCTTGGACTGCAAGGAAGACAAACCAGTCAACCATAATAGGAATCAACTGTGAATGTTCACTGGAAGGACTGATGTTGAAGCTAAAACTCCAATACTTTGGCCACCTGACACGAAGAGCCAATTCATTGGAAAAGACCTTGATGATGGGAAAGATTGAAGGCCAAAGGAGAAGGGAGAGGTAGAGGATGAGATGATTAGATAGCATCATTGACTCAATGGACATGAATTAGAGCAACTTTGGGAGATACTGAAGCACAGTGTGGCCTGGTGTGCTGCAGTCCATGGGGTCACAAAGAGTTGGACACAACTTAGCAACTGAACAACAACAACAAGGTGTTTGAAACCTGTAGATACCAACTTCTGTAGGAGAGCTTTACAGCATTATGTCACAGAAAGACCTGGCATACTTATCTTGAATTTATTTTACAAAGACAGAAGTAATGAGCCACTAACAAGTGAGACTGAACACTTCAGACCAATGACAGAAAATGTGACATCAGGACAATTCTAGGATACATGGTCTAATAAATATAATTCTACTTCTGGAGGTGACAGGACTGAATATCCTGATCTTCCTCAAAGTCTAATAAATGAGACTTAACTTCAAATTTCAAAAGAATATTTTATTCCTGTTACAATTTCATTCAAAATTTAAAACTGAATAGACTCTGAAAGTCAGATGGAATGATTTTTTTGTCATTTATGGTGAAGTAACTTCATTTATTGAAAAACCTAAATAGAGTGATAGAATTCAAAGACAAAGAAATGCAATAATTATTTTGAATAAAATTTCCATTCACCAAGAAGCCTAAGATCTGCAAATTTTCTTAAAGAGTCATTAGATTCTGGATGGAGAAAAGTAAGTACAGGCTAAATAAATGACCAGTTAATACATAACAGAACATTTCATAGGCTATAGTAAGTTATATTTTAAATCAGCTGGAAAAACCATTTTGCTGAATAATTATTGATGTATGTCAACTTGCTTAATATTCAGTTCCCCTCAGCTCAAATTTTAATAACGATGTTGTTTTTTTCTTTCTTTCTTTTTTTCATGCCTTGTTTCAGGATCTGCCTAATTTAATGACCAGGGAAAGACAAGCAGACAAAGTAAAGGTTTGTGGTGAGCCAGACTTTTTCCCATGTGTGCACAGATCACGTGGTCTATGAACATGACAGCCCCCACTTCCTGTTGCGGGGAGTCACACAGGTACCGGGTAGTATGTATATGTGCTGCCAGGCACTAAAGACACTGAACTATCAGCTTCAGGCAGAACTAAGCACATTTGTTCAGGGAAATCCACGCCTCATGCCACTCTCCAGCCTGCTCTGGGTGTTCCTGGCCTTCACCTTCTCTGGTAGGGATGCTTTCAAAAGTGGGTGCGAGTGTTCAGGGTGAAAGGCCTGCACACAGGCATGTGGAGCTTCACAGGGACTTGGGAAGAAAATGAGGACTGGAGAAAAGCAAGCATCTTAGGGTTTAATTTTTTGGTCTTTGAGTCCTAAATAACTCCTAACACTATTTTATTCACTGCTTCATCTTTGTTTTCTGATTTTTGTCCCCACAGCATCTGGTGTGGCCCAGAAAGTTACTCAAGACCAGCCAAATATATCCAGCCAAGTGGGGCAGTCAGTCACCCTGAATTGTCGGTATGAAACAAGCTGGAGCTATTACTACCTTTTTTGGTACAAGCAACTTCCCAGTGGACATATGACTTACCTTATTCAACAGTATTCAGGAAACAGCAACGCAAGGAGTGGCCGCTACTCTGTAAACTTCCAGAAAGCAGATAAATCCATCAGCCTCATCATTTCATCCTTACAGCTGGAAGATTCTGCAAAGTACTTCTGTGCTTTCTGTGACTCACAGTGCTTGAAGTAATAGGAAAAGCTGTACAAAAACCCAGAGCTTGATAAAAGAGAGCCCCCTGCTGTAGGACCCCAGCTGAAATGCACACAGACTCCAGACAAGAAATAATAGTCCTGTGGTTGTTTAAGTTGTGGTCTGGATCAGGAAATTAACGGCTCCTTCTATGTCATTGGAAACAGGTGTCCAGAGTAACTTTCTACTAATACATTCTCCTCTTGAATTTTTTTTTCTCCATTTGATATACTGAATTGCTTTTCTTTCTTTTTTTTTTTTTAGTTTATTTATAGGTCAACTATACAGAACATGTGTAAAGTTGTCTAGATTTGAAAACTTGTCCCATAACACTTTAAACTGGCAGTTTTACTTCATCACAAACCTGGGTTTAGTTGTGTGGAGTCACCATCAAAACCATGTCCTTAGTCATTTCCTTTTTAGACTTTGTGTCAGGACACAATCAGAAAAGCAGAACCATGGGTGATGTGGCATAAGAGATAAGTTATAAGGACTAAATCTCAGGCAATGGCTAGAGCTGGTGGACAAGTCTGTACAAAGCTGTTGTTTTTATATCAGATTTTGAGCCTGAATTTACTTTAAGTGAGCTTAGAGTAACATTTGTAAAGGAAAGTTTGGTAAGTACAAAAGCATGGACAAACGGTGACATATAGAGTAATACTTGAACTATGAGGATCTAGGAACCCACAAAGACTTGTCTGTCTCACCTCCTTCAGTCTCACAATAGTTGGTGACCTTGGAGAGAAGTGGCTGTCATTTGCCATCATGCTACACACATACTTGGCCCAAGACAAAGAAGATGAGGAGGACTTCTAATGGGAAGTGGAGCAGCTGTGAGTCAAAAATAAGATGAGATAGTTCATCAGCAGCAATGTGTAGAAAAAGTATTTGCCCAAATCCAGTAGTCTGCCATGGTGAAAACTTTAAGAAACACAGGAATAATGGAGAGTTTCCTCAACAGCTGTTAGTATGTTTACTGGTAAAAGACTCTATATTTTTCCCTAAGGAAGGGAACAAAGGGAGAATATCCACTTTAATCACTCTCCTTCAGCACAGTGCTGGACGTTGTAGCCAGTGCAGTAAAGCAAGTAAATATAAACAACCTTTTAAGTCAGAAAGGCAGTCAAATTACCACTATTTTCTATCTATGTAGAAAATTCCAAAGAATATATCTTCCAAAACTCCTACAACTAGTAACTGGGTTCAAAAGGTCTCAGGATATACAAGGTAAACACAAACTCAAATGCATTTCTATACACTAGCAATAAACATGTGGATATCTACATTAGCAATATAGTACTGTTTACAGTGGCTCAAGAAAGACCCTAAATCCTTAGGCATAAATCTAAGAAAACATGTACAGAACTTATACACAGAAAGCTACAAAACACTGGTACTTCCAAAAAATACAAATAGCCAATTATTCTAGCTATTATCCTAGAAAGACCAACTTTCCCTCCATGGAGCTGCATAAGCATCTTTTTTTTTTTTAATTTTAATTAAATTTATTCATTTTTTTAAATTACAATACTGTATTTGTTTTGCCATACATTGACACAAATCAGCCATAGGTGAACACAATCTCCCAATGCCGAAGCCCCCTCCCACCTCCCACCCCACAATACTGTATTTGTTTTGCCATACATTGACATGAATCAGCCACAGGTGTCCACGATCTCCCAATGCCAAAGCCCCTCCCACCTCCCACCCCACATCCTCTCCCTGAAGCATCTTTAAAAGTGAAAGTGAAAGTGAAATCACTCAGTCATGTCCAGCTCATTGCAACCCCACAGACTATACAGTCCATTGAATTCTCCAGGCCAGAATACTGGAGTGGGTAGCCTTTCCCTTCTCCAGGGGATCTTCCCAACCCAGGGATTGAACCCAGGTCTCCCACATTGCAGGTGGATTCTTTACCAGCTAAGCCACAGGGGAAGCCCCATGGAGCTGCATAGGCACTTTTAGAGGAAAAAAAATTTGATGACACATGCATTACGACCTCTTCTTGGACTTGATTCTGTTTATTGACTTCATTTTATCCTCATACCAACAGACCATTCTATCTTAATTACTGGGGCTTCATACACGTTTTGAAACCTGGAAATGCAAGAGATGTTTTCTTTGTCTTATTCAAGGCTTATTCTATTTTTATTCTTTTGCACTTCCACATAAGTTATACAATAGCTTCTGCCAGAAGAGACTGAGGTAATTTGCTTGGAACTGTGTTGAATTTATGAATTGATTTGGAACAATTGACATCTTGACATATGGAATCTTTGGATCCATAGCCTCTTTATTTGTGTCATCTCTAATTTCTTTCATTAAACATCAGATTTTTGTAGAGGACATGCATTGTTGCTGTTGTTTAGTCTCTGTCGTGTCCAACTCTTCGCCACTCCATGGACTGTAGCCTGCCAGGCTCCTCTGTCAATGGGACTTTACAGGCAAGAATACTGGAGTGGGTTGCCATTCCCATCTCTAGGGGATCTTCCCAAGTGAGGGGTATTTTCTACATGTACCAACGTGTGATACGTACATAAAAATAATCCACCTGGTTGGCAGGCAGACTCTTTACCAAAGAGCCACCTGGGAAGCAAGGCTACTTGCTATAGATATAACAATTTTATATTTTATTTCATATAACTTTTTACCTTTAATTGACCTGAATACCCAGCATCAAATCCTGAGCTAGGGTTAACTGGGTTAAGAAAAATGTGAATACAGGGAATTAGTTATCCTCTGAAATGGCCAGAACAGAGCTAGATATCTGTCGTTATAAGAACGGATTCAATTCAACAGCCAAACAGATGGAACCAACCTCTTCTTTGGGGTTTTGAAAACACTATTTCATTGAGCAGCCTTAGGAAATAGTCTTTCCTGATATCAGTGTCTGTAGGCGGCAAGGACTGGTCACCCCTGAGTACTAGGCCATGATTTATGTTAGTTACCCCAGACCTCAGATGTGAGGACATTTCTCATCTCCCTAAAATGATCTGTGTTTTTTCTCCCAAATCAAAACTATTCTAGAGTTATTGGAGAGGAATCAAGAAGAGGACTTGCATACCTTATATTAAATTAGTTCAAAAGCATTTGATAAATGACATTTTAATTACATTTTCTAACATTCAAAACACAAAGATCATGGCATCTGGTCCCATCACTTTATGGGAAATAGATGGGGAAACAGTGGAAACAGTGTCAGACTTTATTTTTGGTGGGCTCCAAAATCACTGCAGATGGTGACTGCAGCCATGAAATTAAAAGACACTTACTTCTTGGAAGAGAAGTTATGACCAACCTAGATAGTATATTCAAAAGCAGAGACATTTCTTTGCCGACTAAGGTCCATCTAGTCAAGGCTATGGTTTTTCCTGTGGTCATGTATGGATGGGAGAGTTGGACTGTGAAGAAGGCTGAGCGTTGAAGAATTGATGCTTTTGAACTGTGGTGTTGGAGAAGACTCTTGAGAGTCCCTTGGACTGAAAAGAGATCCAACCAGTCCATTCTGAAGGAGATCAACCCTGGGATTTCTTTGGAAGGAATGATGCTGAAGCTGAAGCTCCAGTACTTTGGCCACCTCATGCGAAGAGTTGACTCATTGGAAAGACTCTGATGCTGGGAGGGATTGGGGGCAGGAGGAGAAGGGGATGACCAAGAATGAGATGGCTGGATGGCATCATGGACTTGATGGACATGAGTCTGAGTGAACTCTGAGAGACTGTGATGGACAGGGAGGCCTGGCGTGCTGTGATTCATGGGGTTGCAAAGAGTCGGACACGACTGAGCGACTGAACTGAGTTGAACTGCTTTTGCTAGCATCTAGAAATAAAATTGCTTTTTGTGTTTGGTGACTATATCAATTCATTAATATGTTCTAGTTCTTACAGTTTGTTGAGGTACTTTGTATTTTCTACATGTATAAACTTAGGATCTGTAAATTAAAATAGTTTTACTTCTCCTTTTCAAACTTAATACATCTTATTTCCTTTCCTGGTTAGATCCCATGCCCTCCATTAGGACAGTGAATAGAAGTAGTGATAGTCTACCTGTCTCATTTGTGATCCTATAGGGAATAATATTGACTTTGAACTGTGGTGTTGGAGAGACTCTTTGGAGTCCCTTGGACTGCAAGGAGATCCAACCAGCCCATCCTAAAGGAGATCAGCCCTGGGATAACTTTGGAAGGAGTGATGCTAAAGTGGAAACTCCAGTACTTTGGCCACCTCATGCGAAGAGTTGACTCATTGGAAAAGACTCTGACACTGGGCGGGCTTGGGGGCAGGAGGAGAAGGGGCACGACAGAGAATGAGATGGCTGGATGGCTTCACTGACTCGACGGAGTTGAGTCTGAGTGACCTGCGGGAGTTGGTGATGGACAGGGAGGCCTGGTGTGCTGCGATTCATGGGGTCACAAAGAGTCAGACACGACTGAGTAACTGAACTGAACTGAACTGATATTTTCAATGATACCCTTTATTAGATTTGGGAATTTCTCTTTTATTTTTTGATTATTGGGTGTATTCATCATACTTACTCCCATAACTCCCATCATACATACATACAAAAGAGACGTTAGCCTTTCAGCAAATTCTCTTGATTATTTGAAAGTAAATTAAGTACATAATTTTAGTTTTCATCAACCAAAGGAAGATAACCTCACCTCATATGGTCAAGATATAATCTTCTAAATAGAAAAATTCTGAAAAAGAGGCAATAGGCTAGAAAACTTATTTTTATATTCTCCATATATTTTTGGTTTTCAGTATTACATAAAGTGACACTTTGAAGAGTTCTGTACAGTCATCTAAAAATAAAGTCAAAGAAAACAACAAACAAAATGTTCATGCTAGTTTTCTGCCTTTTGCTAATATAATAAAAATATATTCTTACATAGCTTAAATGAATTTATTTTCATTTGTTCCTATATTTTCAGTAGTAGTGGGTGCTGACTTGTGTGTGCATGTGATCTGCCAAAGACAGACTCCCAAAGAATATTTGTGATTATTTGTTAAATGCATGAAGCATGAACCATGATATTTATTTCCATATCGTTAACTAAATTTTCCTCCATCCTAGAGCTGGGATGTTTGTTATCTGTTCTTGAATTTTGTCCACAAATATAACCCTCTATTTATCTTGTTGGAGTCTTTTGTTTAATTTGACTTCCATAGGGTTGAAATATGGCTTTTAGAATAATTTCAAGAGTTGCTCAACTTAATTTGTTTCACTAAGTTTATGAATAACAATTCATCTATTCATTCAGAAAACAGATAACTCTTAAGTGCTTTATATGTAGCACTCACTCTTTATAAACATTCAGTTCAGTGCAGTTCAGTCACTCAGTTGTGTCCGACAGTTGCAACCCCATGAATCGCAGCATGCCAGGCCTCCCTGTCCATCACCATCTCCCTGAGTTCACTCAGACTCATGTCCATCAAGTCCGTGATGCCATCCAGCCATCTCATCCTTGGTCGTCCCCTTCTCCTCCTGCCCCAATCCTCCCAGCATCAGAGTCTTTTCCAATGAGTCAGCTCTTCACATGAGGTGGCCAAAGTAATGCAGTTTCAGCTTCAGCATCATTCCTTCCAAAGAACACACAGGGCTGATCTCCTTCAGAATGGACTGGTTGGATCTCCTTGCAGTCCAAGGGATTCTCAAGAGTCTTCTCCAACACCACAGTTCAAAAGCATCAGTTCTTCAGTGCTCAACTTTCTTCACAGTCCAACTCTCACATCCATACATGGCCACTGGAAAAACGATAGCCTTGACTAGATGGACCTTTGTCGGCAAAGTAATGTCTCTGCTTTTGAATATACTATCTAGGTTGGTCATAACTGCTCTTCCGAAGAGTAAAGTGTCTTTTAATTTCATGGCTGCAGTCACCATCTGCAGTGATTTTGGAGCCCCCAAAATAAAGTCTGACACTGTTTCCACTGTTTCCCTGACTAGTTCCCAGGAAGTGATGGGACCAGATGCCATGATCTTTGTTTTCTGAATGTTGAGCTTTAAGCCAACTTTTTCACTCTCCTCTTTCACTTTCATCAAGAGGTTTTAAAGCTCCTCTTCACTTTCTGCCATAAGGGTGGTGTCATCTGCATATCTGAGGTTATTGATATTTCTCCCGGCAATCTTGATTCCACCTTGTGCTTCTTCTAGTGCAGCATTTCTCATGATGTGCTCTATATAAGTTAAATAAGCAGGGTGACAATATACAGCCTTGACGGACTCCTTTTCCTATCTGGAACCAGTCTGTTGTTCCATGTCCAGTTCTAACTGTTGCTTCTGGACCTGCATATAGGTTTCTCAAGAGGCAGGTCAGGTAGTCTGGTATTCTCATCTCTTTCAGATTTTCCCAGTTTCTTGTGATCCACACAGTTAAAGGCTTTGGCATAGTCAATAAAACAGAAATAGATGTTTTTCTGAAACTCTCTTGCTTTTTGATGATCCAGCATATGTTGACAAGTTGATCTTCGGCTCCTCTGCCTTTTCTAAAACCAGCTTGAACATCTGGAGGTTCATGGTTCACGTATTGCTAAAACATGGCTTGGAGAATTTTGAGCATTACTTTACTAGTGTGTAAGATGAGTGCAATTGTGTGGTAGTCTGAGCATTCTTTGGCATTGCCTTTCTTTGAGATTGGAATGAAAACTGACCCTTTCCAGTCCTGTGGCCACTGCTGAGTTTTCCAAATTTGCTGGCATTTTGAGTGCAGCACTTTCACAGCATCATCTTTCAGGATTTGAAATAACACAACTAGAATTCCATCACTTCCACTGGCTTTATTCGTAGTGATGCTTCCTAAGGCCCACTTGACTTCATATTCCAGGATGTCTGGCTCTAGGTGAGTGATCACATCATCATGGCTTTCTGCCTCATGAAGATCTTTTCTGTATAGTTCCTCTGTGTATTTTTGCTACCTTTTTAATATCTTCTGCTTCTTTTAGGTCTATATCATTTCTGTGCTTTATTTTGCCCATCTTTGTATTAAATGTTCCCTTGGTAACTTTAATTTTGTTTAGAGATCTCTAGTCTTTCCCATTCTATTGTTTTCCTCTATTTCTTTTCATTGATCAATGAGGAGGGCTTTCTTATCTCTCTTTACTATTCTTTTTTTTTGTAAAGTCTGTTTTAATTAATATTTTTTTTTAAATTTTTTTTGCCCATTCAAATGGGTATAACACTCTCCCAATGCTCCTTTTCTCCATTTGGTTTTTTCTCCTTTTCTCCTTTGTCTTTCTTTTCTCAGCTATTTGTAAGGCCACCTCAGACAAACATTTTGCCTATACTCTAATAAAAATTTAAAATCAGAAGGCAAATGGTGTTTTTAATGGGATGGCAAAATGATTGTCCTGAATATGTATCACTGAATGACACCTAGTTTGTTCCTCAGTTCCCTCAGCTCAAACCTTTATTACTAACTGCTTTTTTGACCCCCTCTCTCCATTCAGGATCAGCCTAACTTAGTTGCCAGTGAAAGAAAAATAAACAAGGTAAAATTTTGTGGTGAGCCAGACATTTTCTCTTCTGTACACAGATCACATGATGTATGAATATGACAAACATCACTTCCTCTTTTAAGGAGTTATACAAGAACTGAGGTATTATGCATATACGCTGCCAGGCGCACAAAAACACTGAACTCAGCTTGAAGCAAAACTGAGCACATTTGTGTAGGGGGATCCATGCCTCATGCTGCTCTCCAATCTGCTCTGGGTGTTCCTGGCCTCCACCTTTTCTGGGAGGGATGCTTCCAATCATAGATTCGAGTGTTCAGGGTGAAAGGACTGCACACAAGCACGTGGTGTTTCACAGGGACTTGGGGAGGAAAGGAGGTTGGGGAAAAGCAAGCATCTTATGATTTCAGTTTGTTTTTAGGAGGTGATCTGAAATGAGTCTAGTTCCTACACTATTTTATTCACTGCTTCATCTCTGTTTTCTGATTTTTCCCACAGGATCTGGTGCTAGCCCAGAAAGTTACTCAAGATCAACCAGACATATTCACTCAGATTGGAGAGGTAGTCACCGTGAACTGTCGGTGTGGAAACAAGTTTGGAAGCAGTTACACCATTTTTGGTATAAGCAACCTCCCCGTGGAGAGATGATTTTCCTTACAAGGGATGGCCACTGCTCTATAAATTTTCAGAGATCACTTAAATCCTCCAGCCTCACCATTTCAACTTTACAACTGGAAGATTCTGCAAAGTACTTCTGTGCCCTCTTTGAACTCACAGTGCTCGAGGTAATGGAAAAAGCTGAACAAAAACCCCAGAGCTTAATAAGAGAGAGCCCCTCTGCTGTAGGACCACAGCTGAGATACACACCTGTAGATCCTAGACAAGAAATGGCAGTCCTGTGGCTGCTTCATCTGTGGTCTGCATCAGAGGATTTAATCTTAACTACAATTTCCTTCCATGACATATGGAAGCAGGTGTCAGAGTAACTCTCTACTGATAACATTCTCCTCTTGAATTTTGGACTTAAAATCAACCAGACAAAATATGTGTAAAGTTGTCTACATTTGAAGACTTGCTCCACAATAATATATACTGGTAGTTTTACCTAAAGATCCTGATATCACAAATCTGGGTCTAGAATCTGAAATCATCGTGAAAATAATTTCCCTTAGTCCTTTGCTTTTAAGGCTTCTTGGGCACTAGGGGTAAAGCACCCACTTGCCAATGCCAGAGACATTAGAGACATAGATTTGATCCCTTGTTTGGGAAGATCCCCTGGAGAAGGGCACAGCCACCCACTCCAATATTCTTTCCTGGAGAATCCCTTGGACAGAGGAAGTTGGTGGGCTACAGTCCATGGGGTTGCAAAGAGTCAGACACGACAGAAGCGACTTATCATACAGTCTTCTTAGACATCATGTCAGGGCATATTCAGAGGAGAACCACCAGTGATGTATAGAAAGAGATTAGTTATAAGGATTATTCACAGGCAGGGGCTAGAGCTGGTGGAAGAGTCTATAAAAGCTATTATATTTGTATTTGGTTTGAGCTTGAGATCACTGTAAGTCAACTAAAATACCATTTATGAAGGAAAGTTTTATGTGGCAACTGGACAAACAGGACCAACTGTGGACAAACTGGAAAGAGCATGGACAGAGTGTGACATGTACATGAGGACAATGGAACCCACAAGACACACTAAAACTTGCCTTTCTCTTACCTCCTTCAGGCTCACAGTGATGGGTGAACTTCACAAGTCTGCCATCATGCTACATGCATACTTGGTCAAAGACAAAGAGAACATGAGTAAGAGATCTGGTGGGAGGTTGAGGAGTGTGTCAACAATAAGTTGAACTATCAGACCAGCAGCAACATTATGAGCTGCCATAGTCTCTGCAGCCCTGAACCAACCTGCAGACCCTAGAAACATGACTACTTCATCAGAAGTACCTCCCAAATTTTACACAAATCTCTTTCATGGCCAACCAGAACCCAGAACAATACAGAGAAGCAGATTCTGGGAAATAGATTAAGTGGAGACAGTACAAATCCACCATAGTAGCTTAACTAGTTAGCTTCCTTCCTTGTTAACTAAGCATTCATCATTACCTCTTTGAACCCCACAACTTTGAATAAGGACCACAGGAGAACAAAGCTTCCTGTTAATATGATGCAATTATTCTTTATTCAGCCAAAACAAGCTCTCTCCTTTAAAGAGAATACCAAGTTCATCTATCTATTTAAGGATGATGTTCTTTCCTTTTCTAGCTGAATCACACTCTCCAATTGACCCTGTATCTTTACTACAGAGATACAATGAAATATAAGATTAACTTGTAGCAGCACATTTTCTGTTACCAGAGGCAGACAAAGAGGAGAGGACAGCTAAAAATGGCTAATGTATACATAAATGTATTCATATACAATGAAAATAATTTCACAAATATTCTAGGTTGTGTTACTGCAAATGGACTGTAAGATTGTAACTGGTATTTATATCTACTTCATCCATCACCCATTCCATAACCTTTTAGCATAGCAAAAGCTTCTACTCACTGTTGTCCTTGATTTCCTATAAAACAAGCTTCTTATTCAGGAGCAATGCCATGTGGAAAGTCATAAAGATGAACAAGGAATTCTGTTAGTTGACCGCTGTGGTTTTGGCAGAAGTTTGCAAGGTGTTGAAGACAAATTCAGGGTCCATTTTAGTGGAAAAAATCGTGTTAATAGGCAGGGAAATTGATATGTTGTATTCTGGGAAACAGCATTAAGAACAATATTTGTCTTCTCATCACAAGCAATAGTGGTGAAGAAAGGAAAGCATTTGTAAAGTTTTTAAAGAAAGCAAACAAATAAAACTTTCAAGGAAGCTTCTAGTGAGCATGAACGCATATTTTTAAATTGTCTTTTTAATCAAAAAGCACTGCTAGGGAAATTAACAATAACACAATAATAGTGGGAGACATTACTACCCCACTCACACCTATGGATAGATCAACTAAACAGAAAATTAACAAGGAAACACAAACTTTAAATGATACAATACACCAGTTAGACCTAATTGATATCTATAGGACATTTAACCCCAAAACAATGAATTTCACCTTTTTCTCAAGTCCTCATGGAACCTTCTCCAGGATAGATCACATCCTGGGCCATTAATCTAGCCTTGGTAAATTCAAAAAAATTCAAAATCATTCCAAGCATCTTTTCTGACCACAGTGCAGTAAGATTAGATCTCAATTACAGGAGAAAAACTGTTAAAAATTCCAGCATATGAAGGCTGAACAACACACTTCTGAATAACCAACAAATCACAGAAGAAATAAAAAAGCAATCAAATATGCATAGAAACAAATGAAAATGAAAACACAACAACCCAAAGCCTGTGGGACACTATAAAAGCAGTGCTAAGGGGAAAGTTCATAGCAATACAGGCATTCCTCAAGAAACAAGAAAAAAGACAAATAAATAACCTAACTCTACACCTAAAGCAACTAGAAGAGGAAGAAATGAAGAACCCCAGGGTTAGTAGAAGGAAAGAACTCTTAAAAATTAGGGCAGAAATAAATGCAAAGGAAACAAAAAGAGACCATAGCAAAAATCAACCAAGCCAAAAGCTGGTTCTTTGAAATGATAAATAAAATTGACAGACCATTAGCCAGACTCATCCAGAAGCAATGGGAGAAAAATCAAATCAATAAAATTAGAAATGAAAATGGAGAGATCACAACAGACAACACAGAAATACAAAGGATCATAAAAGACCACTATCAGCAATTATATGCCAATAAAATGGACAACTTGGAAGAAATGGACAAATTCTTAGAAAAGGTACAACTTTCCAAAAACTGAACCAGGAAGAAATAGAAAATCTTAACAGACCCATCACCAGCATGGAAATCGAAACTGTAATCAGAAATCTTCCAGCAAACAAAGGCCCAGGTCCAGATGGCTTCACAGCTGAATTCTACCAAAAATTCCGAGAAGAGCTAACACCTATCCTACTCAAACTCTTCCAGAAAATTGCAGAGGAAGGTAAACTTCCAAACTCATTCAATGAGGCCACCACCATCCTAATACCAAAATCAGAAAAAGAGGCCAAAAAAAAACTACAAGCCAATATCACTAATGAACATAGATGCAAAAATCCTTAACAAAATTCTAGCAATCAGAATCCAGCAACACATTAAAAAGATCATACACCATGACCAAGTGGGCTTTATCCCAGGGATGCAAGGATTCTTCAATATCCACAAATCAATCAATGTAACACACCACACTAACAAATTGAAAAATAAAAGCCATATAATTATCTCAATAGATGCAGAAAAAGCCTTTGACAAAATTCAACATCCATTCATGATAAAAAAAAAACTCTCCAGAAAGCAGGAACAGAAGGAACATACCTCAACATAATAAAAGTTATATATGACAAACCCTCAGCAAACATTATCTTCAGTGGTGAAAAACTGAAAGCATTTCTCCTAAAGTCAGGAACAAGACAAGGGGTGCCCACTGTCACCACTACTATTCAACATCGTTCTGGAAGTTTTGGCCACAGCAATCAGAGCAGAAAAAGAAATAAAAAGAATCCAAATTAGAAAAGAAGAAGTAAAACTCTCACTGTTTGCAGATGACATGATCCTCTACATAAAAATACCTGAAGACTCCACCAGAAAATTACTAGAGCCAATCAGTGAAGATAGTAAAGTTGTAGGTTATAAAATTAACATGCAGAAATCCCTTGCATTTCTATACACTAAAAATGAGAAAAACAGAAAGAGAAATTAAGGAAACAATTCCATTCACCATTGCAATGTAAAGAATAAAATACTTAGGAATAGATCTACCTAAAGAAACTAAAGACCTATATATATATATAAAACTATAAAACACTGGTGAAAGAAATAAAAAGGACTCTAATAGATGGAGAAATATACCATGTTCATGGATTGGAAGAATCAATATAGTGAAAATGAGTATACTACCCAAAGCAATCTACACATTCAATGCAATCCCTATCAAGCTACCAGAGGTATTTTTCACAGAGCTAGGACAAATAATTTCACAATTTGTATGAAAAAAAAAAAAAAAAAAAAAAACCTCGAATAGCCAAAGCAATCTTGAGAAAGAAGAATGGAACTGGAGGAATCAACTTGCCTGACTTCAGGCTCTACTACAAAGCCACAGTCATCAAGACAGTATGGTACTGGCACAAAGACAGAAATAGAGATCAATGGAACAAAATAGAAAGCCCAGAGATAAATTCACACACCTATGGACACCTTATCTTCGACAAAGGAGGCAAGAATATACAATGGAGTAAAGACAATCTCTTTAACAAGTGGTGTTGGGAAAACTGGTCAACCACTTGTAAAAGAAAGAAACTAGAACACTTTCTAACACCATACACAGAAATAAACTCAAAATGGATTAAAGATCTAAATGTAAGACCAGAAACAATAAAACTCCTAGAGGGAAAACATAGGCAAAACACTCTCCGGCATAAATCACAGCTGGATCCTCTATGACTCACCTCCCAGAATATTGGAAATAAAAGCAAAAATTTAAAAATGGGATGTAATTAAAATTAAAGCTGTACAACAAAGGAAACTATAAGCAAGGTGAAAAGACAGCTTTCTGAATGGGAGAAAATAATGGCAAATGAAGCAACTGACAAAGAACTAATCACAAAAACATACAAGCAACCCCTGCAGCTCAATTCCAAAAATTAAATGACCTAGTCAAAAAATGGGCCAAAGAACTAAATAGACATTTCTCCAAAGAAGACATACAGATGGCTAACAAACACATGAAAAGATGTTCAACATCACTCATTATCAAAGAAATACAAATCAAAACCACAGTGCAGTACCATTTCACGCCAGTCAGAATGGCCATGATCCAAAAGTCTACAAGTGATAAATGCTGGAGAGGGTGTTGAGAAAAGGGAACCCTCTTACACTGTTGGTAGGAATGCAAACTAGTACAGCCACTATGGAAAACAGTGTGGAGATTTCCTAAAAACTGAAACTAGAACTGCCTTATGACCCAGCAATCCCACTGCTGGGCATACACACCGAGGAAACCTGAATTAAAGAAGAGACACATGTACCCCAATGTTCACTGCAGCACTGTTTATAATAGCCAGGACATGGAAGCAACCTAGATGTCCATCAGCAGATGAATGGATAAGAAAGCTGGTACATATACACAATGGAGTATTAGTCCATTAAAAAGAACACATTTGAATCAATTCTAATGAGGTGGATGAAACTGGAGCTGATTATACAGAGTGAAGTAAACCAGAAAGAAAAACACCAATACAGTATACTAAGACATATATGGAATTTAGAAAGATGGTAATGATGACCCTGTATGCGAGACAGCAAAAGAGACACAGATGTATAGAACAGTCTTTTGGACTCTGTGGGAGGGGGGAGAAGGTGGGATGATTTTGGAGAATGGCATTGAAACCTATATAATATAATATAAGAAATGAATCGCTAGTCTAGGTTCAATGCAGGATACAGGATGCTTGGGGCTGGTATACCGGGATGACCCAGAGAGATGATATGGGAGGGAAGTGGGAGGGGTTTCTGAGTTGGAATAAGTGTACACCCACCCAGCAGATTCATGTTGATGTATTGCAAAGCCAATACAGTATTGTCACTGCTAAGAAAGTGGAAAGCCACTGTCAGTCTGGAAGGTTAAATATGCAGTACACATTACTGAAAAATGAATCAAATGCAGACTATATTAAAAGCTCATAAATCAAAAAAAAGTGAAAATAGTCACTTCTTAGTCATTAATAAGAATGATTTTTAATGTTCATTAATAAGAATGGCAAAATCTTGGAGACCCAATTCAGAAATATATCTAATAGCTAGAAAACATGCAAGGTGTCCTTCATTTCACTATTTTTATGGAAATCGGAAGTCAAACCGCACTTGTTCCATCTGTTTCTTTTCAGCACCCTTAGTGTATCAATGTAGCCAGCTGGCTATCACCAAAAGAAAAGGAAAAACAATGACCATCTCCAGGAAAACAAGTGATTTATTTAATTTCCTAAAAGCATCCATTACTGAACTGATGTGGGTTGAAAAATCAGGTCACAGGCCTGGACATTAATGGAAAGGAGGTTTTAGTAGAATATAGAAAGTTGGTATTTATTGAGCTTACTATATGTCAGGCACTGTAGGATGCATTTCAGATTCATTATCTAATTTAAGTATCAAAACCCTTTGGAGACAGATTTTACTGTTCCAGGTTTTTAATCTTTGAGAAATGAGACATACCTTTCCTAACTGTGAAAATCATCTTAAATTTTTATTGTTATCCTGAGTGTATGATTTAGAAGCCTCCTTGGAAAAGATTTGAGTATAAAGGAAGCACTTGACCCAGAACAGGGGTGACTGGATGTCTCAGTGATGGAGACATGATGGGTTTAAACTGGAACCTAAAGGGATCTATGAAGAACAGTTCTATGAAAATCTACAAGACCTTCTAGAAATATCACCAAAAAAAAAAAAAGATGTCCTTTTCATCATAGGGGATTGGAATGCAAACATAGAAAGTCAAGAGATACCTGGAGTAACAGGCAAGTTTGGCCTTGGAGTACAAAATGAAGCAGGGGAGGGGCTAATAGAGGTTTTGCCAAGAAAACACACTGGTCATAGAAAACACACTCTTCCAAAAACACAAGAGCCCACCCTACACAGGAATATCACCAGAGGGTTAATACAGAAATCAAATTGATTATATTCTTTGCAGTCAAAAATGGAAAAACTCTGCACAGTCAGCAAAAACAAGATCTGGAGCTGACTGTGGCTCAGATCGTGAGCTCATTATTGCAAAATTCAGGCTTAAGCTGAAGAAAGTAGGAAAACCACTAAACCATTCACTGGATTATAGAAAAGCAAGGGAATTCAAAAAAAAAAATCTACTTCTGTTTTGTTGACTCTGCTAAAGCCTTTGACTGTGTGGATCAAAACAAACCAGAACATTCTTAAATAGATAGGAATACCAGACCACCATGCCTGCCTCGTGAGAAACCTGCATGCAAGTCAAGGAAGCAACAGTTTGAACCAGACATGGAACAACAAACTGACTCAAAATTGGGAAAGGAGTATATCAAGGCTGTATACTGTCACCCTGCTTATTTAAATTATATGCAGAGTGCATCATGTGAAATGCTGGGTTGGATGAATCACAGGCTGGAATCAAGATTAACAAGAGAAATACCAACAACCTCACATATGCAGATAATATCACTCTAATGGCAGAAAGAGAGAGTAACTAAAGAGCCTCTTGATGAGAGTGAAGGAGGACAGTGATAAACTCAATATTCAAAAACTAAGATCATGGCATCTGGGGGTCCCAACACTTAATACAAATAGATCCAGGGAAAGTGGAAGCAATGATAAATTTTATTTTCTTGGGCTTCAAAATCACTACAGAAGATGACTGCATCCATGATATTAAAAGACACTTGCTTCTTGGAAGGAAAGCTATGACAAACATAGACAGCATATTAAAAACAGAGACATCACTTTGCCAACAAAGTTCCACAGAGTTGAAGCTATGGTTTTCTAGTAGTCACACTGATGTGAGAGTTGGACCTTAAAGAAGGCTGAGTGCAGAAGAATTTAGGCTTTCTAATTGTGGTGCTGCAGAAGACCTTTGAGAGTTTCTTGGACAGCAAAGAGATCAAACCAGTCAAATCTTAAGGAAATCAACCTAGAATATTCATCAGAAAGACTGATGCTGAAGCTGAAACTCCAATACTTCAGCCACCTGATGAAAAGAGCTGACTCATTGGGAAAGACCCTGATGCTGGGAAAGACTTAGGGCAGGAGGGAGAAGGGGTTGACAGAGGATGAGATGACTGGATGGCAGCATCCACACAATGGACATGGGCTCAAACAAACTCTTGGAGATAAAGAAGGACAAGAAATTGTGGTGTGCTGCAGTTCATGGGGTTGCCAAAGGTCAGACATGACTTAGAGACTGAACAACAGTACTTCCAGTGAGTATTTATGAATATTTGTTAAATGAACAAAGTATGATTATTGTAACATTACTGAAAGGTTGTTGTTGAATCACAACGCGGGATTCTTGGCCCCTGGAGGAGAAGAATTCAATCCAGGGCCAGAGACGAGGCTTGATAGCTCAGAGTTTTTGTGTCAGTTCAGTTCAGTTCAGTCACTCAGTCATGTCCCACTCTTTGCGACCCCATGAATCGCAGCACGCCAGACCTCCCTGTCTATCACCATCTCCCGGAGTTCACTCAGACTCATGTTCATCGAGTCCATGATGCCATCCAGCCACCTCATCCTCTGTCGTCCCCTTCTCCTTCTGCCCCCAATCCTCCCAGCATCAGAGTCTTTTCCAATGAGACAACTCTTCTCATGAGGTGGCCAGAGTACTGGAGTTTCAGCTTTAGCATCATTCCTTCCAAAGAAATCCCAGGGTTGATCTCCTTCAGAATGGACTGGTTGGATCTTCTTGCAGTCCAAGGGACTCTCAAGAGTCTTCTCCAACACCACAGTTCAAAAGCATCAATTTTTCGGCACTCAGCCCCTTCTTCACAGTCCAACTCTCACATCCATACATGACCACAGGAAAAACCATGGCCTTGACTAGACGGACTTTAGTCGGCAACGTAATGTCTCTGCTTTTGAATATACTATCTAGGTTTCTCATAACTTTTCTTCCAAGGAGAGCTTTTGTGTAATAAAGTTTTATTAAAGTATAAAGGAGATAGAGAAAACTTCTGACATGGGCATCAGAGGGGGGCAGAAAGAGTACGCCCCTGCTAGTCTTCAGCTGGTTATTATATAGCCACCAGCAGTCTGTTAATGAAAGAAAGGAATGTCTCAAAACAAAATGTCACCATGCCTTTCACCCATAAGATGTATTTTGGGATAATCTTAGCACCAAATGGTTTATCTTGGGCATAAAAGGACTAACTTGAACAAATAGTTTCATTTACATAGATTAGAGGAGCAATATCAGAATATAACATACTGGTTTATCAAGTAGGTTCTGAGCCCAAAAGGTGGAATGGACTTGAAGACAGAGTTTGGGGGAAATGCATAGTACATTAGCACAGCTTAAGATAAACATTTCCATAAGAAAAAGGCAATGGTTAACTCTAGGTCTGAGAATAGTTAACTTCAGGTGAAACTAGGTGTCATGGCAACACAGAATTTTAAGAGAAAACTCCTTTTAAATTTCTATAGAGAAGGAAAAAATATCGCTAGTTTGTTTCCTCCTGCCGCTTAAGAGAGATAAAAATGTCTGACACTTGCAGGCTATTTCCTCCATTTGCAGACCCCTGGCCTTCCTGCCTGTTACCTTCTCATTACTCCTATGTCTTCAGTATAATTTTCCTCTATGCTAGACCTGGATTTATTGTTTACAGTCTACTGTTCATTGTTCACAATAATAACATTCTGTTTATACTATCAGAGTCTTTTTATTTGGCATGTATCCCATAAAATTGGAAGATTGTTTTCAGAGTAATTTAAACACCTGTTTAACGTAATTTCTCATCGAATTCATGAATAACAATTCATCGGTTCACTCAGAAACCATGTAATTCTTGAGTACCTACTATGTATCAAACTCATAAATATTGAATTACATGAGCTTTGAAGTAAATTTTAAATATAGGAAAGTTAGAGACAGATGAAAAAAGAGATCAACAAATGAGAATCATATGACTGCAGAGGCCTGGTGTGCTGTGGTTCATGGGGTCACAAAGAGTTGGAAACGACTGAGTGGAAACCACTGAGCGACTGAACTGAACTGAACTGAAAGCAGTCAAAGATAATTAAAACCTTCCATGAGGTATTTAGGACCAAGAAAATACAGATGAGTAAAAGAGGTATTACAAAGTAATGATGTGTACTGTGTGGTAAGTTGCTTCCAATTGTGTCTAACTCTGTGAGTCATGGACTGTAGCCCACCAGGCTCCTCTGTCCAATCGGATTCTCCAGGCAAGAATATTGAAGTGGGTTGCTCCGGCATTATTTAGGGATCTTCCTGATCCTGGAATTGAACATGGGACTCTTAAGTCTCCTGCATTGGCAGGTGAGTTCTTTACCACTTGTGCCGTGGGAAGCCCATTTACCTTCAAATCTGAGGAGCTTTCAAAACGTTGCTTGCTGACTTTTGGTGTGGGTTTAGCTCTGCAGTTCTATTCAGTCACAAGAAGGGGCTGATCCTCTGAAAACAGTGTTTCTTTCTGGAGAAAGGGAGGGAAATTTGTTTTCCATTGATGTACCATGAAAGGAAAAAATGGCATGCTTTCATCTTCTTTAGACAACTTGAGATTTTTATCCCTTGTTGAATGTGTGGTCAAGGATTTAGGGATAAGCAAATGACAACCCACTCCAGTGTTCTTGCCTGGAGAATTCCAAGGACAGCGGAGCCTGGTGGGCTGCTGTCTATGGGGTCACACAGAGTCAGACATGACTGAGCGACATAGCAGCAGCAGCAGCAGCAGCCGAATAGCCTAAGCCCTTTCCATGTACCTCCCTAAACAACGCTTCCTCATTTTCCTGCTCTGATTATCCTTCTCTTTTCTGTTCCTTTTAGAACTAACACCCAAAAGAGGTGTTCTTTTCATTACAGGGGACTGGAATGCTAAAGTAGGAAGTCAAGAAACAGCTAGAGTAACTGGCAAATTTGGCCTTGGAATGCGGAATGAAGCAGGGCAAAAACTAATAGAGTTTTGCCAAGAAAATGCATTGGTCATAGCAAACACCCTCTTCCAACAACACAAGAGAAGACTCTACACATGGACATCACCAGATGTTCAACACCAAAATCAGATTGATTGTATTTGTTGCAGCCAAAGATGGAGAAGCTCTATACAGTCAAAATACAGTATTGTAATTAAAAAAATAAATAAATTTAATTTAAAAATTTAAAAAAAAATAAAAGCCAAAAATAAAAATAAAAAAATAAAACAAGACCAGGAGCTGACTATGGCTCAGATCATGAACTCCTTATTACCAGACTCAGATTTAATTGAAGAAAGTAGGAAACACCACTAGACAATTCAGGTATGACCTGAATCAAATCCCTATGATTTTACAGTGGAAGAGAAATAGATTTAAGGGCCTAGATCTGATAGATAGAGTGCCTGATGAACTATGGAATGAGGTTCGTGACATTGTATGGGAGAAAGGGATCAAGCATCCCATGGAAAAGAGATGCAAAAAAAAAATGGCTGTCTGGGGAGGCCTTACAAATAGCTGTGAAAGAAGAGAGATGAAAAGCAAAGGAGAAAAAGAAAGATATAAGCATCTGAATGCAAAGTTCCATAGAACAGCAAAAGAGATAAAAGCCTTCTTCAGCGATGATGCAAAGAAATAGAGGAAAAGAACAGAATGGGAAAGACTAGAGATCACTTCAAGAAAATTAGAGATACCAAGGGAACATTTCATGCAAAGATGGGCTCGATAAAGGACAGAAATGGTTTGGGCCTAACAGAAGCAGAAGATATAAAGAAGAGGTGGCAAGAATACACGGAAGAGCTGTACAAAAAGATCTTCACGAACCAGATAATCATGATGATTATAGTGATCATGGTGATCACTAATCTAGATCCAGAAATCTTGGAATGTGAAGTCAAGTTGGCCTTAGAAAGCATCACTACAAACAAAGCTAGTGGAGGTGATGGAATTCCAGTGGAGCTGTTTCAAATCCTGAAGCATGATGCTGTGAAAGTGCTGCTCTCAGTATAACAGCAAATTTGGGAAACTCAGCAGTGGTAACAGGACTGGAAAAAGTCAGTACTCATTCTAATTCCAAAGAAAGGCAATGACAAAGAATGCTCAGACTACCACACAATTGCACTCATCTCACATGCTAGTAAAGTAATGCTCAAAATTCTCCAAGTCAGGCTTCAGCAATACATGAACCATGAACTTCCTGATGTTCAAGCTGGTTTTAGAAAAGGCAGAGGAACCAGAGACCAAATTGCCAATATCTGCTGGATCATGGAAAAAGCAAGAGCATTCCAGAAAAATTTATTTCTGCTTTATTGACTATGCCAAAGCCTTTGACTGTGTAGATAACAATAAACTGTGTAAAATTCTGAAAGAGATGGACTATCAGACCACCTGACCTGCCTCTTGAGAAACCCATATGCAGGTCAGGAAGCAACAGTTAGAACTGGACATGGAACAACAGACTGGTTCCAAATAGGAAAAAGGAGTACGTCAAGGCTGTATATTGTCACCTGCTTATTTAACTTATATGCAGAGTACATCGTCGAGAAATGCTGGACTGGAAGAAACACAAGCTGGAATCAAGATTGCCGGGAGAAATATCAATAACCTCAGATATGCAGATGGCACCACCCCTATGGCAGAAAGTGAAGAGGAACTAAAAACCTCTTGATGAAAGTGAAAGAGAAGAGTGAAAAAAGTTGGCTTAAAGCTCAACATTCAGAAAAAGAAGATCATGGCATCCAGTCCCATCACTTCATGAGAAATAGATGGGAAAACAGTGGGAAACAGTGTTAGACTTTATTTTGGGGGGCGCAAAATCACTGCAGATGGTGACTGCAGCCAATGAAATTAAAGATGCTTACTCCTTGGAAGAAAGTTATGACCAACCTAGATAGCATATTCAAAAGCAGAGACATTTCTTTGCCTACTAAGGTCCGTCTAGTCAAGGCTATGGTTTTTCCAGTGGTCATGTATGAATGTGAGAGTTGGACTGTGAAGAAGACTGAGTGCTGAAGAATTGATGCCTTTGAACTGTGGTGTTGGAGAAGACTCTTGAGAGTCCCTTGGACTGCAGGGGAGATCCAAGCAGTCCATTCTGAAGGAGATCAACCCTGGGATTTCTTTGGAAGGAATGATGCTAAAGTTGAAACTCCAGTACTTTGGCTACCTCATGTGAAGAGTTGACTCATTGGAAAAGACTCTGATGCTGGGAGAGATTGGGGGCAGGAGGAGAGAGGGACAACCAAGGATGAGATGGCTGGATGGCATCACTGATTCAATGGACATGAGTCTGAGTGAACTCCGAGAGATGGTAATGAACAGGGAGGCCTGGCGTGCATGCGATTCATGGTGTCGCAAAGAGTCAGACATTACTGAGCCACTGAACATTACTGAGCGACTGAACTGAACTGAACTCTGTTCCTTATACCTTTTTCCCTCCCTCCGACTTTTATACCACTTACACCTACCTCCACCTCACCGTCACCTACTTTGCTTTTCTTTCTCTCTATTCCTATGCCTTAGCATCCTTGCTATACAACACCCACAAACATCAGCATAGGGAACATGAGGCTTATGGACCACTGTTACAGGAGGATGAGGTAAACCACCATCTATGTCCATCAGTTAGTATATTAAGAACAGACGAATGAAAAATGTCCACCTAGATGGTGATAGATGCATGATTCCAAGAACACTTAAAAGAGCTCAAGCTCCAGGATGTGTAGCTTTTAATCTCAATGTTATTTGTTTTTCCATCTCCCAGAGCACATCACTGCCTACTTTTGAATCTCCCATATGTTTTCTGGAATGTGGATGGAAGTTTTTATTATCTTACCACACAGAGCTCAGTACATTTTTCTGTGATTAAATATTATCTTCTGCAAGCTTCATGGAGCATCAGCCAATTTCTTAAAAAACAAATGCTAGACCAATGGCTGTGCATAGACACATCATTGTGATTGGTATTCCTTTCCCCGAGGCGGACATTAAACTTCAGAGATGATGGCACTGTGAGCTGGGGATGTTTCACCATCTTTGGGGACAGGACTAAAACAGGGGGAGGAAGACCTAGATAAGAAAATGCTTGATCATTGGCTGAGAAGGTCCTGGAAACAACACAGTGGTAACTGCACTGGTTGTACATCTTTACTAACAGCTGCTGCCTCTGTTCTCTGAACCTCCTTAAGCCAAGGATCAGACCCAAGCCTGAGCTCTGAGCCCATGATCCTGGTTTGTCCCTGAAGTATGAGGCTGGTGACTGGAGTAACAGTGTTTCTTACCTTGGGTAAGTGTTCTGTGTCTACAAGGGATGACTCTGAGGGCAAAGGACCACGAAGATCTATTCACTCTCCACTCCTCTCCCTATGCTTTATTCAGCATTATAGTGATGGAATTGAGAACTGATCTATGGATTAGCTAGGGGAACACAAACTTTTACATGACACATTAAACCATAGCTATGATTCCAGAAGGGTCCTTAGCAGTAGCAGGTTGTAGGAAATCTCTGGGTTTAGTGAGCCAAACACCCATGGAACCAAGCCTATGGATCTCTGATTCTTGCCACGAATCTTTGGTCTCCATAATTTTGTTGTTTTTCAGTCACTAGGTCGTATCCAACTTTCACAACCAAATGGACGGCAGTATGCCAGGCTCCTCTGTCCTCTATTATCTCCTGGAATATGTTCAAATTCATGTCTGTTGGGATGGTGACACTGTTTAACCGCCTCATCCTCTTACCACGCCCTTCTCCTTTTGTCTTCAATTTTTCCCTGCATCAGGTATTTTTCAATGAGTCAGCTCTTCTCATCAGGTGTACAAATAATTGGAGCTCCAATTTCAGCATCAGTCCTTCCAATGAATATTTAGGCTTCATTTCCTTTAGGATAACTGGTTTGATCTTCTCACAGTCCAATATTGAACACCAATATTTTCCCAGGACATAAGGCCAGACAGTTATGAGAGGGTTATGTCCTCTCGATCCATAGAATTATGCTTATTTGTGCTCTGGAACTAATTTAATCTCTTAACCCTCCCCCCTGCCCAGGGACTGTGATTGATGCTAAGACCACTCAGCCCAGCTCCATGGATTTTGCTAAAGGAGAGAATGTAAACCTGCCTTGTAGCCACTCTACCATTAGTGGAAATGAGTATATACAGTGGTATCGGCAAAATTCCAATCAGAGTCCACAGGATGTCATTCATGGCTTACGAGACACAGTGAACAACAGCATGGCCTCTCTGACCATAGCTCCAGACAGAAAGTCCAGCCCCTTGGTCCTGCCCCAGGTCCGCCTGTGAGACACCGCTGTGTACTACTACATCGTGAGAGAGGCACACTGGGAGAGATGGGGCTGCCACCTGTGCAGCACCTCTGGTGGCAGGAAGAGGGGACACAGTGGGGAGAGCAGTCAAGAGAGCAAATCTAGAGTCATCTAGAAGGAGAGTCAGAGAGCAGCAAGAAATGAGGAAATGAAGGGAAGGAGAAGGGAAGAAGATGCACAAAGAAAAGAAGAAAAGGACAAGGAAGAAGTGCATCATTGGTTGATGTGGCTGAGAAGAATTTTAGAATTATGGGAACACTAAGAATCCTAATTGCAACATAGAAATAAAGTGAGAAACGTTAGCAATTCTTCATAGTTCTTTGCATGTCAATAAAATGTGTTAGTCTCAACCTAAAAGTGAGAAAAATATAAATAATTTTCCTGTTCCAAAGTTTTATTTCATGTACGACTCTTTGAGACCTCAAGAACTGTAACCTGCCAGGCTCCTCTGTCCTTGAGACTTTCCAGGGAAGAATACTGAGTGGGTTGCCATTTCCTTCTCCAGAAGATCTTCCCGATCCATGGATCAAATCTGATTCCCTTTGTCTTCTGTATTGTAGGAGGATTCTTTACCTCTGTGCCACCTGGGAAGTGGTCCAATTCATTCTTTATAATGCCTGCGTAGTACTCTGAAATGTTCTATTATTAATTAGTTTACCTTAATAAGTATTTGTTTCTATTACTATTCTATCCTAAAGAGGGTTGTCTTTATACAGCTTTGTAGATTGACTTTTGTATATATGGGGACATGTCTTTGTAATAAAATTTCTGAACTGAAATGGCTATTTTCAAAACAAAGTGCATTTAAAATTTTTTTATAAAGTGACAACCTTCCATTCAAATGGTATAAACAATTATACTTAAACCAACAGGGAGTGAGAAGGTGTACTTTGCACCCTCTAAAAATTGAGAAATACCAGCCTTTTTCATTTTAACAATCCAAATGTACTTTATCTATAGACACTTTACTGATCCTTAGTGCTTTTGAGCAACTTTTTTCTCTGTATATTGGCACTCTGTCATTCAACCTTGTTCATACACTTTTTCCTATCTTTTGACCATTTTTTCCATTAAGTTAACTTTATTTTTGTTTGCTAGAATTATTTTGATATCTTACATGATATTTTGACTTTCATATTTATTTGTATGTTTTATTCTAACATACTCCCTTTATTTTTTTAATGATGTTGTCTTTATTTGTTACACTGACAAATCCATCAAAAATTTATTTCTTTTAGCTTGAAAATCAGTGTCTTTAGAAAGCCCTAAATGTATCATTTAATTCTTGTTACCACACAGTTGCACTCATCTCACATGCTAGTAAAGTAATGCTCAAAATTCTCCAAGTCAGGCTTCAGCAATACGTGAACTGTGAACTCCCTGATGTTCAAGCTGGTTTTAGAAAAGGTAGAGGAATCAGAGATCAAATTGCCAACATCCACTGGATCATGGAAAAGCAAGAGAGTTCCAGAAAAACATCTATTTCTGCTTTATTGACAATGCCAAAGCCTTTGACTGTGTTGATCACAATAAACTGTGGAAAATTCTGAAAGAGATGGGAATACCAGACCACCTGACCTGCCTCTTGAGAAATCTGTATGCAGGTCCAGAAGCAACAGTTAGAACTGGACATGGAACAAAAGACTGGTTCTAAATAGGAAAAGGAGTATGTCAAGGCTGTATATTGTCACCCTGCTTTTTTAACTTATATGCAGAGTACATCATGAGAAATGCTGGGCTGAAAGAAGCACAAGCTGGAATCAAGATTGCCGGGAGAAATATCAATAACCTCAGATATGCAGATGACACCACCCTTATGGCAGAACGTGAAGAGGAACTAAAAGCCTCTTGATGAGAGTGAAAGAGGAAAGCAAAAAGTTGGCTTAAAGCTCAACATTCAAAAAACAAAGATCATGGCATCTGGTCCCATCACTTCATGGGAACTAGATGGGGAAACAGTGGAAACAGTGTCAGACTTTATTTTGGGGGGCTCCAAAATCACTGCAGATGGTGACTGCAGCCATGAAATTAAAAGACGCTCACTCCTTGGAAGAAAAGTTATGACCAACCTAGATAGCATATTCAAAAGCAGAGACATTTCTTTGCCGACTACGGTCCGCCTAGTCAAGGCTATGGTTTTTCCTGTGGTCTTGTATGGATGTGAGAGTTGGACTGTGAAGAAGGCTGAGTGCCGAAGAATTGATGCTTTCGAACTGTGGTGTTGGAGAAGACTCTTGAGAGTCCCTTGAACTGCATGGAGATCCAAGCAGTCCATTCTGAAGGAGATCAACCCTGGGATTTCTTTGGAAGGAATGATGCTAAAGCTGAAACTCCAGTACTCTGGCCACCTCATGTGAAGAGTTGACTCATTGGAAAAGACTCTGATGCTGGGAAGGATTGGGGGCAGGAGGAGAAGGGGACGACCGAGGATGAGATGGCTGGATGGCATCACGGACTCAATGAATGTGAGTCTGAGTGAACTCCGGGAGATAGTGATGGACAGGGAGGCTTGGCATGCTGTGATTCATGGGGTCGCAAAGAGTTGGACACGGCTGAGCAACTGAACTGAACTGAACCATTTAGGGAGTTATTCTGAGATCTACGCTACCTCTTAGAAAGCTAATCCTCAAAGAGATTTTGAAAGTTGCCTGTCTTTGTCTTAATATGTCTTATACCAACTGTTATATTTATTTTTAAACCTGTTAATGTCAAGCTCCAAAATCTCAGCGTGTGTAGTTCAATGTGGCCTTCCTAGAAGCAACAATAAGGAGAGGCCCTGAAATAATGAGTCAACTGAAAGTTAGTGGAATGGATCACAACTCCCATAGCTGAAGGTGACCCACATTTTAGGGCAAAATGTCAAGTGTTAGAATAAAAGCGTATGTTGTGCCAAAGCAAGAAAAGCAATAATCCTTATTCTCTAAAGAGACATGCTGCTGCTGCTGCTAAGTCACTTCAGTCATGTCCAACTCTGTGTGACCCCATAGACGCCAGCCCACCAGGCTCCCCTGTCCCCGGGATTCTCCAGGCAAGAACACTTGAGTGGGTTGCCATTTCCTTCTTCTAAAGAGACATGCTAGTCCTCTAAATATCCAAATAGCAGCAGAAATATTTTTTTACTGATTGTAGTGAAATTCTTGGAAACATCTTTGGTTCCTTATTAGCCACACATTTTCCCCAAGAGAAAAGATATAGAGGAAATTAGAGCACAAGACAGAGAAAGTAATAGAGAGGCATTCCGGCCCTTGATGTGAGCAGCATCACTACCATAATATTCTTGGATCATCAAAAAGACTGAGAAATCTATCCTGCTGCATAGGACGTGTAGCTAAACATATATTGCTGTGTTTATGTTTTGGAAATTGCTTTGATTTGTAAGCCAGAGATGAAGGAACAGATACTTGTACTCAATCTTGGAAAGTACAGTGAGAGGTGCTGTAGCATTTTCCTAATATCAGCATATCCCTCCAGTCATTTTTTTCACTCATTTCCTCCCCTTCATGGACTTTGAGCTCACTTTCTATTTCTTTACTTCACTTTTCCTGAAACATATCTTTTCATTCTTATTGTTTATCAGTAATCAACACAGTACCCAACAAATAGTAAGTATTCCACAAATGTTTACTGAGTAAAGAAATATTTATGACTGATGTTACTAATAATGCTAGTTACTATAGTGCTAGCGTAATAATGCTAGCTCAGTTCAGTTCAGTTCAGTCACTCAGTCATGTCCAACTCTTTGTGACGCCATGAACTGCAAGCACGCCAGGCCTCCCTGTCCATCACCAACTCCCAGAGTCCACCCAAACCCATGTCCATTGAGTTGGTGATGCCATCCAACCATCTCATCCTCTGTCGTCCCCTTCTCCCTCCTGTCCTCAATCTTTCCCAGCATCAAGGTCTTTTCAAATGAGTCAGCTCTTCGCATCAGGTGGCCAAAGTATTGGAGTTTTAACTTCAAAATTAGTCCTACCAATGAACACCCAGGACTGATCTCCTTTAGGGTGGACTGGGTGGATCTCCTTGCAGTCCAAGGGACTCTCAAGAGTCTTCTCCAACACCATACTTTAAAAGGATCAATTCTTTGGGGCTCATTGCTAGGGAGGCAATAAAATATTGAAAGGATGAGTTATATCTTTCTTCTATTAAATTCTTTCTTCTATTAAAATTCCCAGTATATTGCATTTCTCATAAAGTGGTTGACACCAGATATTTTGAAAGATTTGATGACCAGGGAAACACGAGTAGACAAAGTAAAAGTTTGTGGTGAGCCAAACTTTTTTTCCATCTGAGCACAAACCAGCTGGTCTAGGAACATGACAAACGGCACTCCCAGTCTGGGGAGGAGCCACATAGGAACCAGGTACTGTGTAAATGAGCTTCCAGGCACTTACAGACACAGACTCATTCCCCCAGTGAGGCAGGGAATTCTCCTAATTTTAGAAAAATGGATACAAAAAAATAGTTATTTGGATATCAACTGGTATTCTCATTCATGCCATCTTCCAGAACTATAAGTCAACAAAGGTGTTAAAAGTCCATATGGTATTTCAGCAACCCATGGCCATTGGAAACTCAGTGCTTGCCAACCCAAACCTGGTGAACAGATTTTAAAAAGACTTTTTTATTCTTGTGTTTTCATCTTCATTCGGAAATAATACTTACCAATAAAAAAAAAAAATCATGTGCTATCGTTATACCAAAACTTCTGCCAAATGTATCTTTAGAAATTACAGATTTAATGAGTGCTATTCAATAGAACTGTCATTAGTTCCATCACTAATTCTACCAACAGAGATTCACCATGAGCAGATGATCTCACAAGAAAAATAACAGGGGTTAGGAACTTGAGCTCCGTTGGCTCACTGTGTCTTTTAACTGTTTTCCCTACAACTAATACATTAATAAATTGAATCAGGAAGAGACTGTTAGCAGTGCACACTGAGGATTCTGACTTTTGCAAATTATACCTGTTTGCACATCTGAGGGACTGAATCTAAAGTAAGAAGAATATCTAATTCATTATAAAACAGGCAACATACTAAGCAATTCTCAGATTAACTAATAACAAGTGTATACACAATACAGCACATGGAAAGAAAGCATCCTGGGCACAAAGAGGAGGAGAAAACTTCTGAAAATAATTCATTTTAGTAATTAGAATGAAAGTTTAGAAAAATGCATTATCCAAGTAATAAATATGTGATAACTACAAAACGTTTAAAAAAATTCTAAAAACAAGAAAAATTGAAATAAAGGAGAATGATATAAGCAGATGGAGAGGGTGACAAAGTAAAATTCTGTGGTAAAATTAATACTGAAATTGTATTACACTAAAAATTGGAAAAGATTTGCCTTTATGTGCCAAGGATAAAGGATTTTCATTTCAATAAGTGACACTCCATCATTTTCCTATGGAAAAGTGTATTATGGTCTTCAGGTCATATATAAATAGCAGCCAGAGTACAGATCTGAATATAAGAATAATGTATGAAGTTAATGGAAAAAATACAAAACTTGTTCTTTACTTTGTGTTAGGTACACATTTCTTAAACAGGACACAAACATGGCTAAGCATCAAAACTAGTCTACATTCATATATACATTCATTTTTTGTGTCACTTTCTGTATTGCAGAGATGGGCACAACATTATAAACCAAGTACCCTTCATTAAAAAACTGATGTATATTAAAATTGCCATTAAAAGTATTCAAGAGTTAAAAGGATAGCTAGAAAATCTACTAAAGGGTAACTAGTGATGGAATGATGCTAAAGCTGAAACTCCAGTACTTTGGCCACCTCATGTGAAGAGTTGACTCATTAGAAAAGACTCTGATGCTGGGAAGGATTGGGGGCAGAAGGGAGAAGGGATGACAGAGGATGAGATGGCTGGATGGCATCACTGACTCGATGAACGTGAGTCTGAGTGAACTCTGGGAGATAGTGATGGACAGGGAGGCCTGGAGTGCTGCGATTCATGGGGTCGTGAAGAGTCGGACAGAACTGAGCAACTGACCTGAACTGAACTGAAGAGAGTGAATATATTTATAGCATTATGTTACCAAAGTTAATATTATTAATCATAAAAATATTATGTTAGCAAATATTAGCTATAAAATATATTATCATACTATCAAAGGACTCATTTTGATTTCAAAATATCTCCTTCAAATCAACAAGAAAACAAACAAATTGATAGAAAAGACAAAAGTCTGAAGTAGGCATTTGACAATAGAAGATATTCAAACGGTCAATAAATGTGTCATTCCTTAAGGTGCATAAGCTGGCATAGCTAATTTACACTGGTAGAGATCAGAATACTCTTATAAATGGGTCAGTATCATAAAGGGGAGCTCCGAAGGGCTGTTTCTTGATCTGAGTGCTGGTTATAAGGGTGTAGTTTATGTGAAAATTTACCATGCTGTACCCTTACATTACATTTTCTTATATAAATATAAAACTCCAATAAAAACTAAAATGATACATGACCTCATTAATTATTAGTCATAAGTGACAAAGTAAAACTAAAATTTCAGGTGCTTTCATGCTAGTTTTCCTTTTCTGTTACTGAATATTTAAGTAAGAACACATTTGTGAAACAAGCATGACTTCTGACCATGTGTTGAGTTTCTATTACTAGCTCATAGATGAGAAATGTGTCATTTGTCTTTTTCATCTATCTGAGGTACCAATGTGTGATTTTGATCTTTGGTATCAGGACTTTCTTGGTGGCTGAGCGGTAAAGAATCCAACTGCAATGTGGTAACTGCAGGAGCCTCGGGTTCGATCCCTGGATCAGGAAGATCCCCTGGAGGAGGGCATGACAACCCACTCCAGTATTCTTGCCTGGAGAATCCCATGGACAGAGGGAACCTGGAGGGCTACAGTACATAGGGTCAGAAAGAGTCAGACATGACTGAAGTGACATTGCACACATGCAATGCATGTAGTATCAAGGTACCAAAACGTTGACATTTGGCATTATTAAGAAAAGTAGAAAACTCTAGTGAATAGGAAAGGGTGATAAATTGCTCAAGATGCTTACATCTTATTGATTACAACAGAGTTCAAGCTGATCCCAAGCTATGAAAGTCTGGGGAAGGTTCACATTTTCTCTAGGAACATTGCTAACAAACAGAATATTGGGATTCTGGTAAGGATGAAGAAGTAAATTTACTTGTAGACAATGAACAGTACCTGCCATATCCTTAAATATTAAAGGACTCCTGAAACACTGTGGCATGCTGTGCAGTCAATGAGATTTATTAGCCAACATCTTTATCCTGAACATTATCCCAGAGCCCCGGTGCTTGGTTCTGGTTTTGCCGTAATAATAGATGAGGAAGTTCATCTTGTCTTTGGACTTCAAAGTCTGGTGAAATGGAAGAGAGAGAGGAACATTTATAAAGGAGCTTTGGAATGATTATCTTTACACTCCATTTTAGTTAAGGAAACAATAGCCTCTGTGAAAATCCCTTCCACATGGCCTTAACTAAAAACTGACCAGTATAATATATTTCTCTCTCGTGGTTGCTCCTTAGTCGCCCTCATCTAAAACATTTTGAATTTAGAGAGGGGGCAGCATTCTCTTCACAACCATACCCATCCAGAGCATGTGTAAAGTTGTCTAAATTTGAAATCTTTCCCCATAAGAATATAAAATGGCAGTTTCACCTAAAGATCCTCACATCACAAATCTGGGTCTAGAAGCTGAAATAGTCATGAAAATCATTTCCTTTACTACTTTCCTCTCCAGATTCTGTGTCAGGGCACAATCAGAGAAGAACCACCAGTGATGTAGAGTAAGAGATAAGTTATAAGGATTAGAACACAGGCAATGGCTAGAGCTGGTGGAAGAATCCATAAAAACGGTTGTATTTGTATTTGGTGTTGAGTCTAATTCACTCTAAGTCAACTAGAGTAACATTTGTGAAGGGAAGTTGGATGTGGACATAAGCATGGAGAAACTGTGACATGTGTGGAAGTGTGTGAGGACAATGGAACCCACAAGACACACTAGAACTTGTCTATCTCTTAGCTCCTTCAGTCTCACAGTGGTGGGTGACCTTCAGGAGAAGTGGGTCTCATTTGCCGTTTTGCTGCATGCATACGTGGCCTAATACAAAAAGAGAACGCGAGTAAGAGATCTGACGGGAGGCAGAGGAGCTACGAGTCGATAATAAGCTGAACTCTCAGAGCAGCAGCAGCAGTGTGTATCGCCATAGTCCCTGGAGCTCTGCCCCACCCCCCTGGAACAGAAAAATACGGCGGCTTCATCACAAGTACCTTCCAAAACTCACACAAATCTCTTTCATGGCCAAGCCTACCCCCAGAACAAAAAGGGAAGAAAATTCGAGGAAATAGATTTCCAGATAGTTAAGCTGAAACAGTACAAAGGTACCATAATACTTTAACTAGTTAATTTCCCTCCTTGTTAACTAGGTATTCATCGGTACCTCCTTGAACAACACAACTTTCCAATAAGGTCAACAGGAAAATCATGCTTCTTGTTAATACGATGCAATTATTTCTTCAATCAACCAAACCAACCTTTCTCGCTCAAAGAGAATACCAAGTTCATTTATCCATGTAGGGGTGATGCTCTTTCCTCTGATAGCTGAATCAGAGGATCCATTGGATTCTTTAACTTTACTACTGAGATACAAGGAGATAAAAATTAACTTGTAATGCACATTTTATGCTTCTATTTCCTCTACAGGCAGGAAAACTGGAGATGGAAGTTAAAAATGATTAATGTATACATAAATATATTCATATAAAATGAAAGCAATTTCATAACATTATATTTTTGTTACTGCAAATGGCCACATGGTTATAACTGGTATTTATAACTACCTCATATGTTACCTATTCTATAATCTCTTTGCTCATAGCAAGAATCTCCACTCACTGCTGTACTTAACTTCATATACAACAAGCTCCTTATTCAGGAAAACGCTATATGGGAAAGTAATAAAGATGGATAAGGAATTCTGCAAGTTCACCTCTACGGTTTTGGCAGAAGTTTGCAAAGCATTGAAGACAAATCAAGCGTCTGTTTTTAGTGGGAAAAACTCTTACCTAATACT